>JAECUM010094602.1:0-30198 GCA_016617855.1 Megalonaias nervosa | reverse complement strand
TAATACTAACACTGTCAAAATACGATTTACTGACAAGAAAATAAATTGAATGTACAAATTCTCCTTCAGTCCTATATATGGCTTCTCCTGCATCGTAAAGATAAGAATCCATTATAAAAATGAATGACTCTGAGAAAGGGAGCAACTGAACTTCCAACAACGTTATGCTCGACGACATCAAAATACACAAACATCAGATTTAGTTGTATAATCAATCGTTCTGTAAATGTTGTTAGAGTGCGATACTATGTTTTTATTTCCGTCAGGCATATAACAAACAGACAGGAAGATAATCTGATAGACTGAGGTTTTGGCGTCAGGAAACGACATTTTAAGCCGGTGATCAATTTTATGGTAATCGATTTGTACATTTCGACAAGTTTTCTTGAGTGCTTTGCCAAACTAGTCGTTGAAATTAGCTGAAATCCTTTCGGCGAGATGTTGAGCATTAAAATAAAATACTACAGGAAATCTCGTTTAGAAAATATGTATTTAATTATATGTATTTAATTGGATATTTCGCTGACGATTCTGTTGTTTATTTCTAAATGAGAGTCATTTTTGTGTAAATGTTCCTAACTTTGTTCGTTAAGGCACGTTGTTTGGTCTCCAGCCACATTGTTGGCTTGAGAACAAGTAATGTCTTTTGCCAAAAGTACTTCCCAGTTATCATCGTGATCCAATTGTGTGGCTCGAGGTAATTTTACTGTGAAATAACATAAGATGTTGCTGTGAAACAACAACCATAAAACTATCAGTAGGTAATTTCAAGTAAATTTGATTAATCAAAATTTGATGGTTTTTGTCTTCAACAAGCCCCTCTTTGTCAAATGACAATGCGTTTTCCAAATTTTCAAGAATAGGGCTCTACTGTGACTGGAAGAATTGTTGCTTTGACAAGAGTTGGCGATATTACCGTTGTTACTATTACTGCCGATATTTTTCAAGTGGTACACATGTAACAAATGCAAATGCCAATAAAAATAGTCCCAAACAATCGTATTGCTTACACACATTATACCCACAAACATCTTAATAGTACAATCAGGGAATTTTGTTTTGTTTCATTTGCCAATAATTTTATAGTTTCTCTTTTCCAAGCGATCGATGCGCTTGTGGAAATGGTTGTATATATCTGTGTCTATCCCCCAAACATGAACATTATATCATAAGTATGTATATGTAGGTTAGTGTGACCAAACACTTATGTTTTTACTATTTTTACACAAAAAAATCTTTTCTTAACAAATATAAGCAATCATTTACGATGCATATGTGCCAATCTCTCCATCTTATTTGATATCAAAAGAAGATCCTAATACTTAAATCTCCACAAACAAATTTTGCCTTCTATCTGCCAAACTTTATTTTGGCACTAAACAAAAACTATATCACGTTCAACATCACTAACATTAAGTTTAATATCAAAACTGAAATTGAAAATTGTAAAATAATATCTGAAAAAGAAACATTTGAAATTAATTTTAAAAATGATATATTGGAAAGTAATGTCGAAATTGAAAATTGCAACTTGAAAATGAAATAAAACTAAAACAGGAAATGTGAAACCGAAAGAGAAAATGAAAAACTGCAAAGAATATTAAACGCAAAGAGTGAAAATGTAAAGAAAGGAATGAAAAGTTCAAATTAAATTTGAAAACAGTTGAAAATGAAAACAAGATAGAAACAATGAAAAATGGCAATTGAAGGAAGAAATGAAAAGCCCACTTTGACATCTAAAAATATAAAAAGATAGTGCGAGTTTTAAATTTGTTTCTTATCACAAGTTGGTCGGCACTTCCAACCCTGGCTTACAGAAAATGCACCGATCTCAACCACTATTACGATCTTATGTGATAAGTAATTGTGTGGGTTTAGTGTGTAAGCACTTCTATCACTAATTGTGTATATGATTTCATTACCCTTCTGTTAAAACCTTGCCACTTGAACGATAGTATATTGTTTGTTTATAAATATGGCTTGTGTATAACAATACCATCTGTTATTGGACAGCCAATGTGGAAGAGTTAGATAGTAGATAACTTTGTGTTGGTTTCTCAAACAGCGTATCGGATAATAAATATAGGGTATTGTTCGCTATAAGGTGAGTGTTGGATAATAAATTAATGTGTGCTAGATGGTATTCGACATTTCAAATGGTTTGTTGATTCTAAAGTATGGCGTTGGATAGCATATAATTGTGTGATGGATAGTAAATAACTTGGTTAACGTCCACACTAAACGACGTGTTGAATAGTAGATAACTTGCTGTTGAATCACTATGTGATAGTCACCCGAAAGGGAGTGTTGGCAGTATAGTGTGGGTTATATCGAGGAGATAACTGTGTTTTATATGGTACATAACAGAGGTGGTCAGTCCAAACCGCGTCTTGGCTAGTAAGTGTAATTTTAATATTAAATTTCCATTTACAGGGCATATTCCCATGCTCATATTACACTTACGGACATATTTGACAGTACAGTGTACGTTCGAGGTCATAGAAACATAAATCAGATAGTATAGCCACAATATTAAAACAGAAGTAATTCAAGTAATTAAAAATGCAGAAATCTCATATATTACCTACTTACTGGAACTGGGATTTTCGCTTACAAATGTGTACGGACTGAGCTTTTCTTATACACAATCTTTGCAATATTTTCTCTTCTCGAACTACAATCCCCAAAGTTTTTGACAAATTGCGGAGTTGCACTGGCCTTGAAAGTCCCTCAAGAGAAAAGAGAACAAAGAGAAGTTGCATTTAGAGACAGATCTAAAAGACGAACCCATTCCTGTAAAGAAATTCAAGAAGTCAAGACAAGCAGAACAAACAATATAAGTAAAAGAACCCATTCCAGTTAATAAATTCAAAAGAGAAATACAATAGAAGCGGACTCTTGTGAAATGAAATGAAGGCTGAAAATGATTCTGATCTTTTAGTTACAATTTCCATATTAAATCGTAATGTAAGTTATAATCCTTTAAACAAAATTGTAAATTTCCATATGTACATTTTCTGGCAATTTGTAAAACATTAACTTTGCAATTTTTACATTATGGGAGAAATTGTTATTTAATCTGGGTTAACTTTCATATGGGTTTATAAATGTTAGTATTATTTATCAGCTCAACCCTGTTTTAGAAAACAATGTCACAGTCTCCACTAAAATCTGGTTTCAAAATTGTATTGCTTCCTTTAGCTTTGACTATATTTTTTTATCATTTTTAACATTGTTCCCGATTATTTTCAGTCCTTAATATGTTCTATACAGGTTCAGTATTTGAGTAATGATTCCAGTCTTGGCCAATTTTGTATTACTTTTATTTCGGGATTTTTTTCAGTTTACATTTTAATCACGTCCATTCTGGTGTTATTATGAGTTAGTTCGTTTCATTATGGCTACTTATAACGTCAGTACGAAACATGCACATTTATGACACCACCAGCATACTCTGAGGTTTGGGTAATTCTTTATATATAAGTCTCAGAATATGCGCATAGTCACAAGGCAGCAGGGCGCTACACACGGCGTTCAGATGTGGTTTAGTGTGTTGGATAGCGGCTGAGTAGGTGTTGGTCAACGCACACGGAATGTGGATAGTATATTTCAGGGCATTCGTTACTAGACAGAGTATGCAGATAGGATAGTGTGAGATAAAACATGACGTGTGGATGGTATATTGTAGCGTACTGGTCACTATATAAGCCTTGAGGATGGTGTAATGTGGAATATTGCTCACTACACACACCGTGTGGACGGTATATTGCAGGTGCTGGATAGTAAAGTATTGGATATTAGTACTCTACACACGGCATTTTGACATATTGTGTTGGGTATTGGTCACCACACACTATGTGCCATCTCAATGTAAAAGTTTCCGTCTGAAACCATGCCGTCCGCCACGCGCTAAATTTCCGCTTGAGTTTCATGTGGATCACATATGTTGAATTCATGCATTTTTAGACCAATTGGTTTACATGGCTGCAGTGTTATGTTCTATTCTGAACTCAAGGTGACCACGTAAATTATTCATATGCACAAATTTTAAAGAGGATTTCCCGTACGTACCCAGAGTGCCCAATATTGAGGTCAACCCAATTAATGTAACGATGAAGCCTCATTTGAGATCAACCCAATTGATGTAACGATGAAGCCCCATTTGAGATCAACCGATTGATGTAACGATGAAGCTACATTTGAGATCAACCCAATTGATGTAACGATGAAGCCCCATTTGAGATCAACTACTTTTAACTGTTACCATTTTCCCGTTTTCCCTCGATGCTAAACGTATAGACTAGTTTAACATACAATTTCCTATTTTTGTCAAGATGCTTTATGGCTTGCCGTAATGTCATTTACAGTTCGATCTGATTTCATCTTGGCACATCAAGATAACACCTATACTTGTTGCATGCTCCCTTATTATTTAATTATTTTGAATAGTACACTTAATGAACAACCTATGTCTCATCTTTAAAAGCCGTAAGATGACACGATACGAACGATACATCATTAGCATCTTAAGCTGATAAATAAACAATTTCGCCCTAGTGCTTAATGTGTTATGATTGTATCACTTTAAAAAATAATTCTGGTAATTAATCTCATGAATAAAAGGCAAAAGTAATGTTACATATCAAATTCTAAATTATGTTTTCGTAAATACTTCTAAATACCATTTCATACGCAGTTCTCTTCGTTACGTGTTTTAAAAGATTAAAATGTTGGTTTTCATCTCAAAACCCACTGGTTTACAGTTCACCCCAGCTTTGAATAATCGAAGAACTTGTTGATAGTTTTCTTGTGATATACAGAATGCATAATCATCTTTCTAAAATTATATACTGATTTCATGTCATCAAAAAGCCAGCTGCAAGAAAAGGTATGTTGCGTTTATAATGCTTAAACTAAATAACAGAAAGAAGCGAACCTAACACGTTTATTAAATTTAAGAAACAATGCATTTCCGTAGAATACAAAGGGATCATTCAAGAGACACCCGCAGTGTTCCAAATTAAATTAAAAAGGAATCATACAGCATAGAATATTCAGAGTTAATTCCAATATTGAATCTGTTAATGTACCAAAAGTTTTGAATGTACTGAGCTATCAACAGTCTTTTTGTATTACAATGATATAACCCATAATGTCCTTGAATGAGATAACAATAATCCCATAGTAGTGTTTAGGTTCAAAATGTCAACGACAACTTAGCAATTCCAACGAATAAGTTAAATAAATGATTACTCTCAAATTAACTCTGAATACAAGTAACATCTATGATCATACATTGCAAAATACTGATATAAAACAGGAATGAATACTTGTTTTCTACGATCTCTTTATATTCAAGCTGTTGCTTGACCTATGAAACAAATGAATGTTCTAGATAACTAATAATATGTAAATAAAAATTCTCCAATTGGTAAACAAGATTAGACCTTGAACCTAATTTCAAGTACATATGTAGCTCCTGTTGAATGCTCTGGATTTATAAAAGTAGCTTATGTCAACTACAGTAGTTTCAAATGCAATAGCTCCTGTCAAACAAATCTAATTGGTACAGCTCATGTCAAACACATCTACCTCGTACAAAGTTAGCTCATCTCAAATGCATCTATTTGTACAGGGTTAGCTCCAGTCAAATGCGTCTAGGTAATACACAGATAGCTTATGTGAACTGTATGTTCTTTATAGGGATAGATCATGTCAGATGCATCTAATTTGTTTAAAGACGTATCGTGTCAAAGACGTCTTGTTTGTACAGTAAAGCTGATGTCAAATGCATCTTGCTTGTAAAGATACAGCTCATGCACAGAATAGCTCGTGTCAAATAAATCTTTGCAAAGTGATAGTTTACATCAAAGACATGCTGCTTGTACAGACACAGCTCATGTTACATATTTCCAGTGTGTACAGAGGTAACTAAAATCAAATGCATCTTGTTTGTACATAAATAGCAACTGTCAAAGACATCTTGGTTTAACGGACAGCACATGTCAAATGCATCTTGGTTGTATAAAGATAGCTCAAGTCAAACACATCCAGTTTGTACAGGGATATAAATGTCAAATATGTATTGTTTGTACAGATATAGCACACGTAAATTACATCTTGTTTGCACAGAGGTAGAACATGTCAAATACATCTTGTTTGTACAGATATAAGTAGTGAAGGGGGCCGATATAGCGACAATGGAAAACCCAGTCAGAAAGGTCGTGGGCCTGTATAGCGACAAGATTTATAGCAACAATGGGAATTAGCATTACAAGACCTCGTGGGCCTGTATAGCGACAAACATATTGGGTTTGTATAGCAACAATAGGAATGGAACAGGTGAGGTGACGTCACGGTACTGGACTTTGGCAACAATATTGCAAGTGGCTGACCTCAATTGGGCCCAACAACTGGGAACAAAAAAAGCTAGAAAGCTGGATAGACATAACACAAACACAAACACTAAACAAAGACACACAAATATGGCAAAGAGTGCAAATCTTTTCGAGTAAATGGAGTTGCCCTGAAAAGGGCCTTTGGGTTCTTCTTTTATTTTCTCCAGTTCTTCCACCATCTCCTCACTTTCTCTATGAGTCCTTTCTTCTTCTTCTTTTCATGGTCTGGTATCCAGTCAGGATGTCCCATGGATCTGAACGTTTCCTGTACCTTCATCCAGTTTTCGTTCAGTCTGTCAAAGTCCTCTTTTTTCTTTGTCCTTTCTCTCTTTTACCCAGGTATCTTTTATCTTCTTTACCTCCTCTTCCAGCATCTGTCTTATCATTTCTTCTGCTTTATTTAATTGCTCTAATCCCCACTTCACAAAAGACCACTCTGAGAAATTCAATATGTCTTGTGAAAACCACCTCACTTTGATCACACCATCAAGGGCCTGCTTCAGTGCTCCCACTCTAACATACTTAATTTCTCCACTTCCTCCTCTATCATGCCTTTCAATAGATCCCTGGCTGCCTTCAGGCTGGTCACTTGACTTGTCACAAAGTCTTTGGTAACTGGATACCTCCATTCATGTTCAGGCTTTTCCACAACATAGGCTGCATCCATCATCCAGTACCAACTGTCTTTTAATTCGTTGAACAAATTCATGTTCAAAGGTGTTGACTAGTCAACGCTGGGTAGCCAGACTTACTTACTTAATTTAGAATTAAGGTCCCATGCGCCTATAAGGCATTCGCGACCAGTTTATACCCTCATACGAGGGTTATTTAATTATTCGCGGGGGAGGGAAATAGTACCTCATCCGACAGCGCATTAATGCACTCAGATAGTGCTCTTTGGTTAAGCAGTCAGGTCGTGGGACATTTAAGTCCCACATGTCCTGAATGAAAGGCTTTCTTCAGTGGGAATGGACCAATCACGCACTCCAGTTAACTCTGTATTTTCAGTACGCTTCACCACAGTACCAGGTGTCAACCAAAGCAGAATGAGACATCAGTCTCGATTGGTCACAACTATGAAGTCATATCGGGGCAGCTGGTGTTTGGACGGGTGGGAATTGTTCCACATCTCCGTCTTGAAATGGTACACTGATTAATGGAATGTCAGGTCGAGAGAAGGCAGGAGCGACGCTGTTGGCAAGGGAGTTGCTTTTTAACATCCTGGGTCATTTTTGTTCCCATTTTTCCGAAAATTACAAATGCCGTCTTGCCGCAATTTGAATGATGATAATCTGCCCTGTTGAGATAGAGTATAAGTTTAGACAAAGAGGGATAGATTATGAGATTTGAAGTTTGTTTTCTTTTTATTTAGACGTTAATATTTTGGATTTTAATAAGTATGATTGTAATAATATGCCTCATTGTGCGGTGGTCCTGATGACTGGGGTTCAGTCACCTTATAGATCTATTTGGGGGTGTTATGATCTATATCTAGTTAGTGCGCCGCAATTGTTCAGCGGGGTCTGATGGTCTTGGGTTATTGAACCACCTTATAGTCTTAAATGGGGTCCATAATAATTGACTAGTGTGATATTTTTCGAATCGTTGCCAAATTGTGCGGCTGGGCCTGATGGCTTGGGTATTTAGCCATCTTTATATATGCTATTTTGATGGAAAGTTTGATGAGTTGTAGTAAATTTAAAGTTTCTTCCGCACTTTGTGTTAGTGGTAGAGTAGAGGATAGTAGAAGTTGTTAGCACTTATCCAGGTGTTTAATTATACTGATGGTGACTTATCTCTATTAATTTTGCTTAGGATAGTGAGTTTTAGTAGGTTGCGTTCAGTTGTTTAGTTTTATTGCGTTGATAATTCATGGAAAATATGGTCCAGCATGTATCAGGTTTCTGGTTGGGTCATGTGTCAGACATACAAAGACAGAAGGAACTAGTCCAGCAAGTGTTGGGTCTAGGTACAAAAACAGGCGTAACCGTTCTGTCTGTGATTCCACAAGGTCTGTTCATAATGATTTTTTGTTCCAAATATTAATTGTATTGCATGGATGTTGTTAGCTAGTTGTATTGTTTGTGGACCCTGTTATGGGCGTTTGATGGTTTGAAAGGATAATGATAGCGCTATTGTGGTATTCTAGCAGCAGGGAGGGCTAATGTAAACGAGAGCGAAAAAACTGTAATAAGTTTCAGGTTTCCATTTGAGTCAAGCGCCAGACATATAAAGACAGGAGGAGCTAGTTCAGCGTGTGTCGGGTCTAAGTACGCGCATAGGCGTAACCAGGCCCTATGCGACCTCAATCCTCGCGCCATTCACAAGTGGGACTGCTTCATTTGTATTTTCACTAAGCCCGTTCCTCATGATATTTCGTTCATTGCCCTAATTGCATTGCATGTAAATTGTCGACTAAATGCATTGCTTATGGAAACCTGTTAGTGGCGTTGGATGGTTTTTAAGGGGTAATGATAAGCTAGTGGATAATTTAGTAACAGTGAAGGTTATTATAATGGAGGGCGAAATAACTACAATTGAAATTTTCCCTGTTTACCTATGGCTTGGAGGAAATGCAAAATGTTTTTGTATGTCAAGTTTAGGTTGGGACTGGTCTGTTCTAAAAATTCCGGATATGTTAACGGACAGCCTATGGATTTCTGTAGGGTTGTAAATGTTTTCCTATGTGTCTGGTATTTATGGCACATATTAAAGACGTGATGTAAATTCTCATGGGTTGGGCAGTGAGGGCAGTAGGGGCCCCAATCCCTGTTGGTCGGTAGGTATCTTCCAAAGCTGCTGGCTAGTAGGGTTCTTCCAGTTTTAATTTTATTAATGATATTTTGGTGGTGATTATTATCCAGCTTTGGAGTTTTGGCATTTCCTTAATGCTATAATTCAGAATCATATGTTCGATGTCTTTAAGTTTGAGTTGTGCTGCTAAATCCGCTTTATCATTTCCAGGGATGTCGATGTTGTAGGGTACCCACATAAATTATATGGTCTGGTTGTTACATTCCAAGTTCTTTAATAGGAGATTAGTACCTTTCCTGAAATTGTCTCGGCTGTCAGAGTCTCCGGTTTCTAGTGATCTTTGAACGCGTTGTGAATCACAAATAATTATAGACTTACGGACATTGGTTCATTGAACCCATTTGAGTGCTTCCATTATAGCCCAGAATTCTACTGTGTAAATGGAGCAATTGTCTGGGAGTTTGTTTCCCAGTTCTGTGTTCTTTTATGGTATGACTACATCAGCTGCTGTTCTATCGGATTATTGTTTTTGGATCCGTCAGTGTAGATTTTAATGTAGTCCTTGTAAGACACGTCAATTTCTGATAGTATTCTAGATCTTATTTCTAACGGATGGTCCTGTTTGGATCCAAGTTTTATTGCTTGTAGGTTGATTTTAGGTGTTTTATATGTCCATGGTATTTGATTGTGGAATTTAATATGGTCTGCTTGTAGACTTTGTAGGTCTACAACTTTATATAATTCGTGGATCTTTTTCCTCTGGGTGGATTTGATACTAATTTGCGGCTAAATGCAGTGTTGCATCTTGTGATAATTAATTTGGTGGGATGAGAAACTCCATGTATTGAGATTCTTGTCGCATATCTAAGTATTAATTCTTGTCTTCTGAGTGTGAGTGGTGGTTCACCTGCAAGTATCTGTAATTCTTCCTTGGGGGTATTTTTATGTGTTCCTGTGCATACACGTAATGCTTTGGATTGAATAGTGTCCAATTTTGATAGTAAATTTTGTTTGGCTGACGCATAAACTTGACATCGATAGTCCACTTTTGATCTTATTAGAGATCTATATAGTGTCAAAAGCGTATCTTGGTCGGCTCCCCAGTTAAATCCTTTAATATTTGTGATTAGATTTAGGTCTTGATTGCATGCTCGGACTAGTTCCGAGATGTGGTAGTTCCACATAAGATGCTCGTCGTAATACATACCTAAGAATTTTGCTACCTTTTCGAATTTTATTTGTTCGCCTTGGATGAAGAGGCTTGGGTAATTTCTAATGGTATTTGATTTGGGAGAGAACATTACTCCTACTGTTTTTCCTTTTGAGATTTTAAATCCCCATTTGTCGGCCCAGCGGCCGATTTGGTTTAGGATCTTTTGAATTTCTGATATTATTTGATTACTGACAGGGTTTCCAGCCTTCCAGATGCCGCTGTCATCTGCAAACTGGGATAAATTTAGCTTGGTTAGGTCGACCAAGCGCTCAAGGTCATTGACCATTAGGACCGCTCCGGTGGCCTAGTGGTTAGAGCGTCCGCCTCGGATGCGGGAGGTCGTGGGTTCGATCCCCGGTCGAGTCATACCAAAGACTTACAAAATGGTACTAACAGCTGCCTCGCTTGGCGCTCAGCATTAAGAGGTTAGTGTTAGGACTGGTCGGCCTGGTGTCAGGATAATGTGACTGGGTGGGACATCATGCTACATGTCTGCGGCAGGATGCCCCAGTGCTAGACATCACTATAAACTGCCACACTGCAGACATCGTAGCGATATGACTGAAAAATTGTTAAAGCTACGTTAAAAATCATAATCACACACACACATCATTGACCATTATGTTGAATAGGGTGGGACTTAAGACATTTCCCTGCTGGGTGCCGTTCTCTAGTACATGTGTTTCTGAATATTGGACCCCTATTCTTGTCCTGATTTGGCGCCCATTTTAAAAAATGTCTATCCACCAGTGCATGTTTCCGTTGATACCGTAGTAGTTTAATTTAGCAATCAGGGGATTGGTCCACACCAGATCAAAGGCTTTTTCTAGGTCAAGGAAGATTGCAATGAGGTTGCGGTCGCATTTTCTCTTAGCGTTAAATGTTAATTTCATACATGATTCTAGCTTAATAATTGAACTATGGTGGACTTTTATTGCGAAAGCCGCTTTGATTTTTGGAAATCAGGTCCTTGCTTTCTAAATGGCATTTGAGCCTGTTGTTAGTCATCGTTTCCATCACTTTACATATGTTGTCTGTGAGTGATATTGGTCTGTACAATGTTATGTCTGTTGGATCTTTGTCCAATTTTGGAATTGGGTTTACAATGGCTTGTTTCCATTTCTGGGGGATTGTTCCGGTTCTAGATGATGTGTTGATAAGGTTAAGAATTATGATTTCCATATTTTCCGGCATATTCTTGTAAATCTCGTATCCCAAATTATCTTCTCCAGGTGATGTTGATTTCTTTCCCTTGAGCGCGGTTTTCCAATCTTGTGTGCTAAAGTCTACGTTTAGTGGGCTGTGTTTCGTTTCCAAATCAAGAAAAAAGGTGAGAAAATTTGTTTCCACATATTTTCGGTGATTTTGGAAGGGAGTTGCGTGGTTACTGTTAATGCTCATTCCCGCAACATGTTTGGCAAGTTGGTCTGCATTTTCCTTATTCGTTTTTGTTCCCGTTAGTTTTGGCATAGTTTTTTTTTGTCTTTCCTTTTATTGCCTTAATTTTGCTCCATACCTGTGTAGCATTGCATCTGAGGTCTAGTGTTGAGCAATAAGTTCGCCACGAGTCTTGTTTAGCGGTTTGAATTGTGTTTTTATTTGCTGCTTTTTCTTTGGATTTGTGTGTGAGAAAATCCAAGGATTGTCCTGTATGGTTGAATCTGTTTAAGGCACTTTTCTTTTCCTTCAGTGCTTTTTGCAGTCGTCGTTCCACCAACGGACAGACGGTTTTGCATTTGTGATTTTTCCTGTTCTGGTCATGGGTATGCTCCTGGTTGCGGCCGTTGTTAAACATACTATTATATTTTGGTTGAATTTGTCAATGTTGTTGCCTCTGATATTTGCTATGTTTGCACCGGTCAGAATTGATCTGAATGTGCCCCAATCGGCTTTGTCAAATCTCCATCTTTGGATTTTAGTAAATTTGGTAATTTGGGTGTTTATGCCAATAGCAATGATTATAGGAAAGTGGTCACTTCCCAATGTACTATTACGATCCACTTCCCAATGTACTATTACGATCCACTTCCCAATTTAATATTGAAGCCAGTTTAGGGTAGTAACAGTTAGATCTAAGGCTGACAGTGAGCCAGTTTCTGAGTCTATGCTGGTGCGTGATCCATTATTGAGTATTACCAGATTAGATCTGTTTACCCATTCCTCAATTAATTTCCCTCTTTTATCTAGGTGAATTCCTCCCCAGGTTTTACTATGGGCATTGAAATCTCCGCATATGATGTACTTATTGCCACTATTACTGGACAGTTCGTTGTACATCCCTGCAGAGATGTTTTGATTTCTTCAACGGTCATAAGTATTGAAAACCTCGAGCACCGAATGTCCTGTGTGGATGATTACTGAATGGTATTCAAGTGTTTCTAATTGGTTATTACGTATGCTTCCTATTTTGGAATTGGGCAGTATATCTCTGATATAAAAGGCTAAACCCCCATTTTTAATACCATTGTCTCTATTATGAAAATAACCTGTAAAATAACCAGGAATTTTAGGGATTTGTCTGGTAGCACTTGTATGCATATAATGTCTGTCTTGATATTTTCATTATTTAATTTAATTACTAGTTCGGGGATATTCTATGATAACCCTGGACAGTTCCATTGCCAAATGGTTAAGTTCTGTTTGTCCTTTGAATTCATTTTAATAACTAAATTTTCTGATTATTTATGTCATTAATTAGTAGTGGTATTTATTTAGTAATGGATAGGTGTTTTTCAAGGAGGTCACTTAGTAACTTAAAGATGGGCATACAGGGTATTTGATCATTTTGGGTGAGGGCTATAATGACAGTATTTAATTCCAACAGATATTGTAGCATAGCGCTTAATGGAAAAAAATTCGAATTTATTGATGCGAGTATGAGTCGAAACCAGGTTAATATAGTCATTGTTTGATGTGCTACCAGATGGTATGGTTTGAGGTTTTTGGTTGGTTATGGGTACCTGTCGACTATTGGCATTGCAGTTATTAGTTTTTTTTCCCTGTAATAGTTGTTTGGGCATGAGTTTCATTTGCATTGCATCTGTTCTTTGTTTGGATAACCTGTTTTTCGGTTGCATTGCTCTTTGTAAAATTGGGCCCACGTATTCATTTAGGGAGGAATTTTGGTGGGAATTGTTACTTAATTTCCTGGAAGGTGGGAGAGAGGGGAGTGGAGACAGAGTGGGTATTGCTACAGTTCGATGGTTAACCTGAAGTGGTTCATTTAGTTTCTCCATGGTTCTTCTGTTCCTTGATTATGATGGTTGATGACTGCTTTGGCCCTGTGATATGGTAAGTGGTATTTCTCCACTGTGCGAACAATTTCTTCTTCTCTCCTGGTATAGGTGCATAGTTTTGATTTGGGGTGATGAGATTCCCGACACTTGGCACACCTCTGTCCTTGGAATGTGCATCTATTGTTATGTTGACCGCCACAGATGTCACACCTAGGTTTGTATGTACATTTCAGAGTGAAATGCCCTCATACTTTGCAATTGCTGAAAAATCTTGGTTTGTTTATGTAGTCCTCTAGTTGGTAAAAGTGGTCTTTATCACAAAATCTGACTAGTAGAGGTGGTGTGGTGTTGACAGGAATTCTACCATAACTATTGTGGCTGTATATCCATATTTGTTGGATACTCTGTAGCCTCTGCTTATATCAGCTC
This sequence comes from Megalonaias nervosa, assembly GCA_016617855.1. Lineage (NCBI taxonomy): Eukaryota > Metazoa > Mollusca > Bivalvia > Unionida > Unionidae > Megalonaias > Megalonaias nervosa. The sequence goes on along the minus strand of JAECUM010094602.1, from coordinate 16,168 downwards.
CTTTTTTAACAGTTCTTTTGTTATTTCTGTTGTTAAGTATAGGCTGGTACTAAAATAACAAGAGAAAAGAGTGAAGTCAACAAGCTTTGAATATTTTAACAAAATAATCTATTTCCCTAGAAAACAATGTAAAAATTGGAAATAGGACTTACGGTTTGTGAATATAATCCAAAATTTAATCCTAAGATTGAAAAATACAAGTCTTATCACTAAACAGTTCTAATAAAATCCGAGTTCGAATCTCGATGAAATTCCAATATGGAGGCGATGACGTCAGATGATACCGTTGTACCGGTGGCAACAGATCCTCGATTGAATCACAGTTTATGTTTCCGTATAGAACTCCAGAATCAATTTCCACTGAATTTCTTTCTCACAGAATGTTTTTATAAAAAAAGTACACTTGTTTTGTTTCTAGAGAATAAATTATTAAATTCCAAAAACAAATGAAAATAAAACAGGCTACAACAATTAAAAAACACATTATTCCTTCAAGGTGTTAAGAGCGACTCTGACTAAATCTAGTAGAAAATAGCTGTTTTAAGACCCGATTTTAGGTCACATGGTACTCCACATGATAGGCTACGTGATCTACTAATTTCAACATCGCAATAAAATAAAATGCCATTTATCACGTGTGCAAGAATAGCCCTATCTAAGGACCAAATTCTCACACTGAAAATAAATTTCGAAAAAGAAAGGCTGTTTACAACTCAGTTAACATGCGGGCCGAACTATTCTTGGAAATAGCCAATGGTTATCACTTGATATTTACAAATGTGTGTACCAGAGTGACCTAAAAATAATGCTTCTGTAATAGGTTTTACGTTCTAAATAAACAGAATTTACTGAAAGAAAATATCGAATCCAGTGAAAATAATCATTACAATAAAAAGTAATGAAACAAAATAAAAATAAAAAAGAATTTAAAAACTAACACACAAGCAAATTAATTACATATACGTAACACTGTATTTCCTTTTTTGATTTTGTCTTCTGTATAATTTGAAGACTTTTTTGTAGGTGGGATTTCTTGCGGATATAATGTGGCTTTTTTGTCTGCTTTTTTTCCCCTTTGTTGTTTGTTTCTTGTCTTCTAATATTTTTGAAGCTTGTGCTTCCAGAATTGATATTGAGGGATCTGTGTCTCGTCACAGCTAGTTTGAAGGGGACAATATGGTCTAGCTCCATGTATTTGGCGACTTGTTGGAGGGTGCTGCATCTCACTATGATGAAGTGGATTTTAGTTCTAATAATTTGGAATTCACTTCCATGCGCGTTTTTTAGGGCTGTTGCAATGCTTTTGCTTGCTCAAATTAGTTATCTGAGTGTTGTCACTGCAAATGAATACGGTATGTTCTTTGCTGTGGTATTTGTCTTGTGAATGTTTGAACTTTGTCCTAGAGTATGAGAACTATCCATAATTTCCTTTTCAGTGTTTACTTCGTTTCTTGTCTACATATATGTTTCTTTCTTTTGTTCGTTTTCCTTCGTAATTGCCCCTTGTCTGGTATTGTTATTTGTTTGTTCTTTGTTCCCTGAGTATTTGGGTTTTGCTTTTTTCTTTTGTTTTGCTTTGAATTGTCCGTTTATTGGAGTTTTCCCATTTCCTCTCTCCGCAGCTGATTTTTCAATGACTGTTGGGAAGGGATTGTTCTTCGTAGATTTCCCTAAGGAGGGGAAATCATTATATTTCCTCTAGATTCAGGATGTCAGTGAGTGAAGAAGGTCCAGGTGTTTGGTTGCTATGAATTTTCTCATGCATGGTTGTCTTAACATTCGATTCATGGCGTTTTCTTTCCGTGGGATCTCTGAGGGTGTTATGACTGGACTGACTTGGAGAGGGGTGGAGACTGTAACATTGGGAGAGGGAGGTGTTGCTGGAGGGGTGATTAAACAGGCTGGTTGTTTAATCTCGCTTACCTGGGTGTTCGGGTTATTATTCAGCATCACGATATCAGCGTATGCTTGGGTGACTAGAGTGGGGTTCTGATTGTCCGTGTGGATGGGTGATGTTGTTGGGATGTAAGTTTCTTCATTGCGGACATAAGGTTCTTTGAGTGGGAGATCGGTATTTTTATCTCTTTTTAGCTTGATATGCAATCTTAATTGGGGCCTGTTTGCCAGGAGTGCTTGAAAGTGATGAAATAGCATCAACTTGTATACACTTGTCTTCTAGTTGACTACTGTCAGATAGCGTAGGTACGGGATCTCTGGTATTTGCGGTTGGATAGGCGTGCAAAAGTGTGGGAGACATAGGGATTGTGTCATTGAGGTCTTGTGTTTTATGGGTTTTGGTAAGACGCGGAAAGGTTATGCGAAGGTCATCCGATGGGGAGGGCATTATTGAAACTAATTCGAGTTGTCAGTCTACAACTATATTGGCAGTTGGGCTTGATGAATAGTATCCAACAATACTAGGAAAGCTATTTGGTGAAGATAAAATGGGGCTATTATTGGTGCTGTTACTACTGGCATTTTGTCACGAAATATTGAGTTTCTTGGTTAATACTATAGGGGAAATGATGTATTTGCCTGCCATACTCATCAATGTATTTTTTTTCTTAACAGCATACCTAATCGGTTTCAGACTGACGACCGCTATGATTTATATACGTGAAGTACGGACGTGAAGGAAAACATCCCTTACAATAACTTCACATATTATATACTATCCACACAGAAAGGGAAGAAAAATAACCCAATATCTACTATCCACACAGAAGGGAGGAGGAAACAAAACACCACATCTACTATCCACACCCATATCTACTATCCACAGAGAAGGGAGGAAGAAAAAAACACATCTACTCTCCACAAAGAAGGGGAGGAAGAAATAACACGATATCTACTATCCACACCAATATCTACTATCCACACAGAAGGGAGCACTGAGGGGGTTTGACTGGCTTCACTATCCCAGTTTTCACTTTGTGGAATAGTGAAGACTTGTTCCCTTTGTCTTCTACACCAGACCCGGGGATGATGAGGTCTCTGCGGCTCTTCCCAGTTTTCTGTCTGGTGGACAGCGGCTCTTGGTAGTAGTTGTGGATGTCCCTGTGGTTGAGGTGGTGGTACTGGTTGTGGCTGACGCTGTGGTGGCGTTGGTGTCCTTACCTCAGGTTTCACCTCACACTGAGGCGTCAGAATGAGGTGTGGCAGGATTCTTTCTTCCTTCTCTTTCTTATGTTTCCTCTTCTCCTCCTCCTCTTCTATCCTGTCTTCCTCCTGTATCGCCTCCATGGCCAGCGTATCAAAAAACAAAACGCCTGGCAAACTCCAGGTGCATCTGAATTTCCAGAAACTTACTTATTCTGTTCATATTATCTTGTTGATACGTCAACGATGGGTAGGCAGACTGATGATCGCTGCGTTTTATATCCCTGAAGCACGGACGGGAATAAAAACATCCCTTACACCAAAACCTACAATACCCATATTACCATAACACGGAACGCGCGGACCTAAAAGAAACACTCACGTTGACTTTTACTTCCTAACACATACATACACTATCTGACAAGACAGAGAAACGAAGTTCTTATAGACGCACCTTTATTTGTTAACATAAACACACACGTTCTTTTCTAGAGTGTTGGGGTAGCCCTGAAAAGGGATGTTGTGTTGACGGGAAATTATGGCAATCTTTAATCGTCTAAGATTGCGTCCCCATCTGGCGTCAGGATTTCCCACAGGATACGGTCTGCATCTTCGGAAAGAGAAGGAGGAAGAAGAACTCTTTCGTGTCTACACGACAGTCGACAAAACATCTGTCTGGTTCTTGCTGCTGTTACTGTTGTTCATAGGCTGACGAGTCAACAATGGATGCCCAGACTGGAGATTGCCTCGCTTTATATGTCTCAAGCACTAGAAAACACCCTTACTGAATTTCAGTGTCGGAACGCTATAGAGCTGATTTCATGGTGAGGTTTAGAGAGAAATCAAAGAGCATGTATAAAAATATTTTGAAAAGAAACGGCAGACACATTTTTTCAAAACACAACATTTTTCATTCAACAAACAACCAACAACTAACAATTCATATAACATCAAACAAACTATTTTGACAAGGTTGACAACGTTGCGAAATGAAGTTAGATTTCCACTGATGGAATTCATTGGGCAATTGATGTACACTACGTTTTCTAGCTAAAGAAAAAAGATATCCATAACGGTAACAAAACTATCGATCTACTTTGTGACGCTTTCTGGAACAATCACGTTCAAAATAAGCCACTAAATTTTCTAAGTGATCTCCAAAACTGCGTTGATAAAGAAAATACACACAATATTATCCACACACCATGGAATATGTGCCTTGTAATTTCATATTATTTCATCGTGTCGTCTGGGAGTTTCTTCTCATAAAGTCGATGATGTCGTCTTCCAAAGGTGGTAATCCATACAAATTAAAATACTCCACACAATCCTCTTTAGGGAAGTAGACGGCTACCCAACGGGTTCCAGGGAGATGAATGTCTTCCGTGTTGATGACATAAACTGGATGGTCTTTAGGTTTGTGATGAGGCAATTCATCTTTAACACACACGACAGGATTCCAAGAAGCAGTATGCGAACTGTTGTTCAAAAGGTAATGAAGTTCCCAGGTATCCATTTTTGTCTTGTTGGGTTTTTTGTCACAGGTAATGATAAGTCATCAATTCAGTTCTGGCTTTTTGTTTGAAAATCTCTGACAAGCAACCGTTTCTTCGCTTCATCTCCGCACTCTGGGCTAAGAGAGAGTCGATGCGATAGATCTCCAGAGTAGTCAATGGAGGAGAGGACATGGCCACCACATCCTCTTCGTCTTTGTCTTCGGGTTATGCCTGCACGGTATCCTCCCATTTTATTTCCAAAGATTCTCCACATTTCAAAGACGGACAAGAGTCTCCCATCGTTTCTAATAGTCTATAATGACTTCTTTCAGACTGTTGATTTCTGTAGTATTATCGAAATCGGCATACTAGATTAAGTTCACCGTCTCAACGAGAGCTCCTGCAAACTGAAGTTTCACACTCAGTTGACCGGATTTTATAGGGTGGTAATGTCCCTCGTCGCTGCCTTGCTCTGGAGTGAAATCAAAGGCCCACAAAGTGTAACCTCCTTCATAATCTTCGTACGAAATGCCGTGGCTGGTGTTGGTCATTAGCTATCCGGTAGCTTCGTACATTGATAAGTACGATCTCAAGTAATTCTTCTGGGTAAAGTTAGGTTCTAAGGATCTGGTACACAAGGTCTTGCCGTCGCGACTGACTTCATTCTTGAACACTCTGTAGTGCTTAAACTTGAAAGGATTTTGATTGTGGGCTCCGTTGATGGCTGCATTGCTGATGATACCAACGATTAAACGTTAGGGTAACTGTTCTTGGAATAGATGATCTTCGATCTTGGAACAGAGTGCAGCGGCAATAGTGAAAGTTTTCACTTCCACGCGTCGTATCGGATACTTGGCTGTTGTTCTGCTCAACGTGTGACTGGTGTCATTTCCTGCTTTAGGTAACATTTCCACGAGGCTCACGTAAAGTCTGGCTTCCTGAATGATGGTTTTGTGCTCGTTGCTATGAGCCATCAAATGCAAAGCGGTACTGCTGCGATTCAGTCTCAGGCGGATATCCATTCCGTTTATCAAATACTTGTCTTGTAACCACATGTCCAAATGCAGACGATCCATCAGTTCTAAACTACGTCCTTGCAGGATTTTCTTTCGGCGGTAGTTTAAGCCCACATTGTGAGGATCGTCAGCTTCTGTCACGGTTGTGTCGTTAAACTTGTCCTCGCCTGCTGTGTCAGGGTTCCATACCACGCAAGCATCCCGCAAGCAACACTCAGTTCTCGGACTCTTTTCCGTACGTCAAGAGATTTTCCAGGTACGCTCGGTAAGGGTAAGTAACCATACTACTGCTGACCAGTTTGTTATTCAAGTACAAATCCACTTTGCTGAACAAGATTTGCATGATATTGTTGACGGGAGCTACTCTGGCATCAGCTCCTTGATTGGTGTTGCCCGTTTTGATCACTTTGACTTTCAAGTACAAGTAACTGCTATTCAGATCAATGTAATCTATGGGCTGTCCTTTGGTTTCAAACTCGATGGGAGCTGAATCCGTCAATGAGGAGGCGGGATGAAATTCTACCCATTGGGATTCTTGCATCGTCATCATAGTGGGTGGCATGGCAAACAGATCCAGTTCCGACTTGGAACAAGCGCAAGACTCTCGGTGCATCAATTTGTATTTCTCTGTTTGTGATTTAATAATCAAAAACGTCTCAGTCTTGGACGGGTTTTCATTTCTAAGTCTTTCTAGCTCTGGGGGGTGTGAAGTAGTCTGGAGGGTGTCTATGTCGTCTCTTTCTGCCTTGTCCTTGCTGTAGAGTCATGGAAGCAGGAATGCCTGACTCCGCAGTGTTCGGGGCATTCATAGGAGTTTCTCGTCGAGCGAAAATGTCTTTGGTGGTTTGCCTGCTCTCAAGAAAGCGTCTTTGGCGTTTTGTTTGTCAATGATGACAACTTGGAGAAATTCTTTGCCTTCGTCAAAGCAGCATCTTTCAAGACGTGCAATCCCCGTGTCACTATCGGTGTCAAAACGGGAGCCACAGAACGAAAGGCTGATTTCAGCATATCTCCTAAACCATGTCCTCGTTGTGGAGCGACTACTTGGTACACCGGATATATGACTAATACGTGGTTAGAGTGATCGTTTCCGAAAATGGAGTTTCACTGTGACTTTCCCTTTTTGGAATGGAATATTTTCTCCCAGATCTCCTTTATAGTAATGTTGACAGTGCAAATAATGAGGATGTACCAACTGGCGGTGAACGTGATAGGTGTTTCCACCTTCCTCGTCAGCGTTCGTGGCAGAATCCACTTTGAAAAGAATGACACGCAGTAACGGTGCGGCGGTGTGACCCACCACGTTGTAATCCACCACATTGGAGTACAAAAAGATCAGATTGAGTCCTTGGTTCATTTCTAAAGGAAATTGAAAATATTTCGCAAAATCCAAGTCGCCGGTAATGGCTGGTAGTTTGTTTTTAATCTTGATCAACTTCGGATCTCCACCCAAAAGGTCATACAATTCAGGACAAAATATAACGGCCAATACTTTGTCCTCTGAATATTTGATCAGCAGGCGACAAGCAATTTAGTGGTACTCGAGGGTGAAACATTTTCTGGCTTTCTCAAAAGCTTTGCCAAACAGTGCATTGAACCTGTCAGCAATCGTGTTCACCAAATGTTGGGCGCTAAAATAATAGTCTGGGGGAATGGTCAACAGACAAGTGAACCGTTAATTTTGTGGCCCTGTGTTTTTTTGCACTTGCTCGTCATGAACTTCGGCTGTAAAAGTGTTTTCATTTTCAATGATGTTTTTGATTTGTGTACGGTGAATCATTTCCACTAAAGCCACTTCCCAATGTGCATCGTGATCCAATTGGGTGGCCTGAGGTGATTTGGCCGTGAAACAGCACAAGGTCTTTTGGTAAACAGCTCCATGGAACTGTCACTGGGTAAGGTTAAGTAAAATTAGTTATTCATATTTCCATAGTTCTGTTGTCTGAGGGGTCGCTCAAAGTGAGAGGAGTGTCCAAAAGAGGATTGATGTTATTGTTGTTGGGTTGGTAACTGCTGGGAGAAGGACTGACGTTAGGTGCAAGACTCCCGTTGTTACCGTTACAAGAGTATTTCAGGGACGGATTAGGGAGATGGTAACCGATGCAAATGCTCAGTAAAATAGTTCACACTTGTTTGTCTCCTTGTTGCAAAATCAAATTGGCAATGGCAGCACCGATGACACAATACACCGCAAAAATTTGGCAGAGAAAGACTACTTGCTTTTTAGACACACGTTCCCCCACACCACATCCACAAGGGTTGCTTTTGTAGATCTTGCAGAGAAGAACTGGGGAAAGGAGTGGTCACTGCTGTAGTGGCTGAGGCTGTGTTGAAGGGCACGATGGTCACTTCTTTTTATAGTCGATGACTTGCGAACCGTCGATCCAAGAATCAACATTCGGCGGATATTCTTTTCAATCAACATTGACTTCTTTGACATGACGTTTTCCCACTTTTCGCATTCTTCGATCGAGAATGGTTTCGATCTCGTACACTTCGTCTCCTTTTTTGGTCACACGTTGTAACTCGGGCACGTAAAACGTTCATTTTAACACTTCCCCGTCCATGTCTTCCAATTTATACACTGTAGGATGACGGCCACGTACTCGTTCAGTGACACGAAGTAATTCGGTGGTCCAGTTGGGTAAGTAACCTTTGTGGAAAGTGCGTCTGGTTTTGCAAATGCGCACCCAATCTTCTGCTGCCAACACTCCACCTTTCTTGGGGACAGTCACAGTCGCGGATGCACCAAACAGGCGCTCAAAATGGTCACTTCGTTGTCGGGAGTCACTTCTTGGTGGCATGTCCTATGCTGCGATGGTAAGATTGGTTGTAGGCTTGGACCAGGTGTGGTAATACGTCGATGTACTTGAGAGTGTGTTGATGCGTAAATTATTTCCACATGCGTTCTTTCAGGGTGAGTCGAAAACGTTCCACGATGCTGGCTTTGGTATCTGGATTCTCGGTGGTGAAAAAATGAATGTCTTGTTTCTTCAATTCTTGACTGGGGTTAGACAAAAACGTGTCCTCTTCGCCAGGAATGCCTTCCACAAAAACGATGGAATCGCCTTAACTTTCTTGCAGGAGGCTGTACGCCAATTGCACTCTTTGTAACACCACCCGATCCTTTGAAGTGGACGGTCGATCAAATGATGTTTATGTTCGATCAAACGTTTGACAAATTCGGTTTTAGGTGAACCACTGGGTCCGGCTATTAACATGTTAAAGGGATGCCGAAGATAAAAGACCCCCCAATTGGCACGATCTAAGTTTTCATCGATGACTTTGAAAGTGGAGGCAGATGGAGCAAAGACAGTAGAGGTAGCCATAGTAGTGCAGGTAATGTCACTTTTGACTCGAAGACAGACAAGACAAGAGTTTTTATACTTTTTTCAGGACACATTTATTGCAAACTTTACAGCTGAACACGGAAGAAAAAAAATACATAAAAGCCAAATGGTTAAGTACATTGATGAAATACACATCAAACCGATGAAAATGGAATATAAACAAGTCACTGTACACCAATTTTGCTTACGAAGGTGTGGTGTTGTAGGGACAGTGTGTAATGTTCTTAGAGTCTCTACACTTGGCACAGTCACATAGGGGTCCTCCCAGAATGGTCTTTCGGGGATGTCCATATCGTTGACAGTCCTGTCCTGAAGGAAGTGGTTTTTCTCGATGTCTTGTTCTTCTGGTACTGTCACTAACACAGGTTTAAAAGTTACTTTTATCACTGAACGTTTGAATTTAGGATCACAAATCTTGGGCATAGTGTACCACTTTTTTGTTCAAGCCTCGACGCCCAAACATTTCCATTCACGTACATCTTTCCAGTGAGGGTAAGTCACTAGCTACACACACATCGTCGTAAACATGTTCAGTACCTAAAAGTTGACGAAATTTGTTTTCCCGTAGAGGTCGAGAAGTATCGAGATGAAAGCGCAAGGCTTTTAACTTAATGAGTCTCTTGTGTGCATTTAAAGGGACCACTTTCATGTTTTGGGTGGTATGTACTGTTCGAAAAGAGTATACAAGGAATCTGCTGGTAAACGAAATCCCAGAAAGCAAGCCACTAAGACGCACACCACACGTCGACCCCAATTCAATGGACACAGTCCTCGTAATAAGTCTTGGTAATCCTCCAGCGTTTGAATACTGTCATTAATTTCCTTCCACGGAATCTGTTGTATCACGATTGTTAAAGGTAAAGGCATGGTTACCCGTTTTATACCCTCTTTCGTGTAATGTAATAAATGCACTTTTTGAATAGCCTCGGTTTGATTTTAGTACCGTACCAAAATTGTTTAGTCACTAACTCACACACCACACGTCGTACAGAAGTTTCCTCTTGAACCAAAAAGAATAGTTCTTGTAAAGATTTGCTGTAATCTTCTAACTCGTCCGTTGGAATTCGGTGTATTATGATCACCTTGTAAGTAGAAAGAGTGGCATCCAAAACTTTATGAATCTCACATGTTTCATCAATGTCTGACCAATGGAACACTTTGAAATAAATCAGTACTCTTATACCATTCAGGTACCAGTGGTTCGAACATCGGTGACGTAGCGGATGCATTTGTTCTTTGCGTTTCGCTTGTATTTTGACCACCTCTCGGTAAACGCGTTCTCTCAGTTACAGAGGTAGATTCTGAAGTAGACACAGCAATGTCTCCAATTGGTAATCCTCCAACTCTTCCTCTGGAATTTGTAAGGCTAGACTGTAAGTATTAGGATGAGTAGCAACCAAAGTCTTTGGTCTTCGTCCAATTGAACACTGTCTGACCATTGGAACGCTTTCCCTCGAATCAACGCTTTTATAGCATTTAGATACCAGTGGTTCCAACATCGGTGACGTAACGAATGTAATAGTTTTTTGCGTTGCATTTGTATTTTGACTAACTCTCGGTGAATGCGATCTCTCAACTCCACAGGCAAGCCACGAATGTTCTCTTGTAAATTATCCATCTAGAAATTACTAGGGTCCCACTGAAGGTAGGTAGTAACAGTATGTAGACAATCGAGCATGTTCCAGGTAAGCGGAATCTTTCTGTTCCCAGTGGTGAAGTGACAAACAGCAACTGAAGCACTTGACTTTATCCCCTTCGCCCAAGTAGATAAATCCGGCTCTGACTAATTCTTCAGGGGTAGTTCCTCCCAGATATTTAGGCCATTTTCCTTGGAAGGGTTGGAATCGACTTTCAAAGTCGCAGTATTCAGGCAAACGCACAGGGAACGAATATTCTTCTTTCACAGGTTCATTTTGATGAGGGTATGGTGAAATCCGCAGGAGTTTGCTCAGGTTTGGATGACATCCGTAGGGTGGTAGCCGCATGGTTTCATAATGATGACATCCACCATGAAAACCAATAAAGTGAAAAGGTGTACGATAACGAGTGGCATCGCTTTCTCATCCGCCAGATTTGACACGCACAGCATCACTTTCCATGGTAGGTGTAGTGGTAGTAGTAGTCATAGCAAAGTTCCATGATGTCCTGCTGAAGTAGTCATAGCAATGTTTCCATGATGTGATACTGAATCGCTGAGGCCACAGCGTACGGCATACCTGCAGTCGCAAGATACAGCATCGCACTCCACTTGAGAATCACCGAACTTGAATGATATGGTCTGTTTGTTAGCATTCATCTTTTTCGCTTGGAGTTAGTAATAACAATGAATTATCGGTCTTGGACGTTGTCACTTTTTATATGCTGACCAATATCAGCGTGTCCGTACGGTAAAGTGAAGTGGTTGGGAAGCCGTACTCGCTTCCGGTACACGATTTGATAGACTTTTTCCAGGGGCCGACTGACGATTTGGTGTGTGGGTAAACGTACAATCTTGTGCGGTTCGTAGGTGGTCACTCTAAAATTTCGATCCTTTCCAGACTGAAAGGCTACTTTCAGCACGCCAAAGTTCACCACTTGACTTGTGCGATAATTTAGAGTCAATCCTTTCACTTTACATTCGGTGTGCACTTCTCCCTGTAGGTGTCGACATTCGTAGCCGTAATTTTTGGGACTAGCAAAACGAAAAATATTGTCGTTGGGGTGCTCGTCCGTCCAGGCTCCTAAACCGTCTCTTTCAATGTCAGGATGACGTGACCATGGCAATTGATGTAGATGCAACTGTCCATGTCAAAATACAGCACACTGTCTCCTAATTGGTATAACGCTTCGTACAATTTTAAGCGAGCATGGGCCGTCTCGTAGGTCTTAATGATGACATTTCCAAATTTGTCGGCTTCTACAAAGTCCAGTTCTTCTTCGTAGTTGACTAAGATCAAGTGCTCACGAAAGACATCCACGTGTTTCATGTATTTGGTTTTGTTGTAAATCATCTGGAAGTAGCGGAAATGATCGGACAAATATTCCGTCTTGGGTAAAAACGGCCGTTGTGCTATTGTGCCCCACAAGCAATTCAGCATCACTTTGGCAAACGATCACCCTCCTTCGTTTTTTTTGATGTGGTCTAAAGTAATGCCTTTCTGCTCCCAATATTTATCTTTGAATTTCTTTTGGTCTTCGGGAGTCTGGCACCAGGAAGGATAGCCGCTGGCTTCTTGTTTCAGTTTCAAAAAGTCATCCACGTAGTCTGCGAAAGTGCCTTTCTGAGTTTCGTTGCGCTTGTGGTATATTTTTGTCTTAGAAAAGTGGCAAATTTCGTACACTTCTAACGGCTGTTATCCCAGGTTAAGCGCTTTAAACAATTCCACACTGACTCACGTTCCCGTGAAAAGCGCTTTCTTCTTGAGTGTGCTGAAAAGTTCGGTTTTGGTAACACGTTTCGGCACAAGTACGGCACAAGGGAAACATCAGTTTTCCTTGGCAATGGTGAGGTAAAAGGGGATGGTACAAGTTCGTGGGAGGCATGACTTTGCACTTGATCAATCCTTCGTATTGTCGAATGTTGTCCAGGTCAATCGTCAGCAATTGCGGGTGACCTGCGAGAAAGTGCCAATATTTGCACACGTAAGGATACAGCGAACACACGTACAAGTATTTGATTTCTTCTCCTTTCTCCTCGTCTGCGTGGTACAGCAAACATGTGGCATTCGTCCGTCATCTGTACAAGCTATTTCATGGGTTCAGACGGTCCACCACCTTGTAAATTTCCACGATGCGTTTGAACTCGGGATTGGTTTTCAATCGTTGATAGAATTCGTGCTCCCTCATTTACGTCACTTGGTATCCTTGTTCTAACTTCAAACGACGATGACAAGTAGTCTGGTACAAGTCTTCCATGGTCCGTTGTAAAAACTGATTGTTGGTGTCACGTTGAGGGTAACTGATGGGACATCCGTGAAATAAGAAAACGTTAAATTCGTACACGGTCTGAGAGTTTTCTAAGTCCCAACCGTCTACCGAATATGTTCCGATGGTTTCTTCACCCCCTCCGTCTCGGGCGTTTTGGATTCATTTGTCTTCCTTGTCGCACAAGTAATACAGCCAACGTAGATCTCGGACCGAATATTGACGTTTGCCAAAATTCGTCGTTTGAGGACTTAAGACAGCTAGGGTGTTTTCGGGCACGAATCGTTGACGGTACACTAATGAACACGCTTTGGCAATGGTGTAAGCTTCTTTCAAAGGATCGATCCCACCGTGCCCCATGAACAGTTCTCGACATTTTCCACAACAACACCTTAAAATGTCCAGGTCGGAACGACAATACTTGAACATTTCTTCCTGAAAATCGACAGGTCCGAGGCGTGAGTTTGGTACCATACGCAGAAAGCTTCTCGTTCTATGTTCTCCGGCTCTTAGTAGTGAGCCTCGGGCAAATGTGGTAGAACGGCGTGTTGATTGGCTTCGGTACTGAAAAAGTGCGAGAAATAGCCCTTGACCATCTCAGTCATTTCAAACGTTTTAGGTATTAGACTCAAAGGCAGGTCAGAGTAACTCATCGAATGTTTGAACTCCACTTGTCCCACTTGCATGGAAATGATTTTGGCTCCGTTCAAAGTCACTTTCGGACGTTCGGTACTTTGTTCCGTATAGTATCCGAGAATAAATTGCCTACCGTATCCCGAGACAATGTGAGCCATAACCGGGGCATAGTGATGGCAATCTCCGTAACGCTCGATGTCCTCTGGATTCCACGTCTCGACGATAGGGCTTAAGAGCCATTGGGCGAAATCGGTCAGTGTGTTCGGTCCCCGAGAGATTTTTTTCACGTCCTCCAGGAATCTTGCTGCAGTGTGGGCAATGACTGAAGATAGGCTCTTGGATGCACTTCTCGCATGCTCGGTTAGCCACGCAGAAATTAGGAATGTGAATACCAGTCTCTTTCCTGCATTCGAAATCGATAAAGATGAAATTACCTTTCTCCTTGTGGTCATCATCTTCTTCTTGACCTTTGGTATGGTACTTTTGAATGAAGCATTCATGTTCCAACTCCACCATTTAGTGACAAATGTGACATCGTTTCTTTCCTGAACATATGTGTACCTTGATATTATTGGTACGTATCACTTGTCCACAAGTAGGGCACAATCTCAGGAGTTGACAAGCACTTTTCTGCTGTAAACCTTGTGTCTTCAAATGTTGATGGTAACAGGTCGGGCTGACAAAAGTGCTCTGACAGGAAGGGCAGTGCACTCGTGGTTGTCTTTCGTCAAGACAGGGTTTAGAGGCTATACATCCCTCACATTTCGATCCACAATGCTTGTGTTGCTCTGGATTGTTATAGCGATGGTCGAATTTCACACAGTAATAACTGTATCCCAGGAATCCGGTGATACTGGTAATGGTATCAAAATATGTATCGTAATGATAGACGTGAATGTATTTTCCTTCTTTGAAATGTTTGCCTCGAATCAACAGAGGTCCGCGCACTTCTTGAGGGTGTAGTTTCAACGTGTAGCGTGGAGTCAAGACATCTTGATATTTTTGCATTTCAGGAATGACACAAGCAGTGTCTTTGGATATCCCCGCTTGCTGTAACAGGAGTTCTGCTTCTCTTTGATGTTTGGCTTGGTCGGATCGTTGAATAGTTTTCCAGGCTCTTTTCCATTCTACCGTGTTGTTTTTGTCGGCATACCTTCGTCCCACCACGATGGCACGGGCTAAGCACATCTGGTCTTGAGGGTTATTAATTTGGACGAGGCTGCGCTTGATGTTAGTATGTTCGTCCACCAATAACATCTTTTTGTGTTGTCCGGTCCCTTTGGGAAGAGAAACGTGGGTCCTGAACAGTGTCGCGTTTACATCGTTGATCTGAAACTTGTCGTTGGATTGTTGCACGTGTTGAATATTGTCGATGACACTGAAAGGTGTCAATCCTGCTGGGCTGGTAAACTCGATCTAAACGGGACTTCAAACTGTCGTGATGAGTGGAAAGTCTCAAGCGATCGTCTTCTTTGGCTTCACATTGCTGTTTCATTGTGGTTAACAAAGAATCCCACACATCGGTGATGAACCCCTCTGCTTTCTCCAGCGGTACGTCGTACTTGAAATCTTTAAAATTCACAGTGTACGTGTAGGCCATGGTTCTAAATTTTCTAGAGGAGGGTTTATCCGTTTCTCGAATGTGGTAGTGCTTTCAAGGGTTTACTGGTGGTGGACTTTGGTTTGGTGTAGACTCTCTGGGTCTGGATTCTGGCTCACTTATGTCATCTTCAAAATCGTAGCAATGAATCAGAGGCAAGACTTCAGCTACTGTGCGAGGCGATAAGTCACGTTTCTGTCTCTTACTTTCTTCTCCTTTTTTCTCGAAATGATGCGATCGTTTCATCTTGACTACAAAAAGACAAATGAATACATTGAAAATGCCATGGACCTCTTTTTATCCATGTCAGGCTAAGTGTATATATATATAAAGGGTTGGTGCCTTCCCTCCCAGTATTCATTTCACTCTCAAACCTACCAGATCGACGGATGAGCCCACACGGATCGAAATTCTGTTCAGAGCTTTGCGAGGTGTCATACGAAGGTTTTCTTCAGACAAGCAGACGGACTACTCCCCCTCCTTTCGAGATAAAAGTCAAGTTACTTGCTGTATCTGTCAGAAGAAAGGGCAATGACTTTCTGAATGTCCACAACGTCAAAGTGAGACAGGCAGTAAAAGAGAGAAAGGTCAAGATACCTGTTTTCAGAATGTCCATACCGTCAAGAAAGCAAGTCATGTGTCTCAAAGAGATAAACGTCGAGATACCTGTTATCATTGCAAAGAGAAATGTTACGTGTAAGCTCGTAAAATAGTAACAAAGAAAAGAGTGAAGCCAAGAACATTTGTAAAATTTAACAAAATAATTTATTTCCTGAGAAATTTGTTTCCGTTAATAAAAGCAACTTGTTAGTTATCAAAATTGATTATTATTGCTTTAGACCAAGCTTAAGCTTTAAATTTCGTACTATGCCACTGAGTTCACATTGCCAACTCCATCTCGTTAAAATTCCATAATATGCAAACGAGTTCAAGTTGTTAACTTGATTTCGTTAAAATCCCATATAATGCTAATGAGTTCACGTTGCAAACTCAGGTCGTAAAAATTGCATGCTATGCAAATGAGTTCACGTTGCAAACTCTATCTTGTTAAAATTGCGTAATATGTCA
>JAECUM010094601.1:0-41980 GCA_016617855.1 Megalonaias nervosa | reverse complement strand
TATATATATATATATATGGGACTGTTTATTTGTTTTTTTTAAGCCTATAACAGAGTTTTAAATATTTCATGTCTTCTGTTTTGTTTCAAACTTGTGAATTTTAATTCCAAATGGTGCTGGAGGTAATGGTTTTAATCAGTTATTATTCCTTCTATGTTATATGGTTTCCATTCATAACAGTTATTATTCCTTCTATGTTATATGGTTTCCACTCATAACAGTCAAAGTTTTGGAATGCAGTTGTATAAAAGTTTTATGAAAGTCCATAAATTAGACATACAGTTTTTTTTTGCACATCAAAAATGGAGTAGAAATAAGAAAATCATTCCTTTGCATGTGTAAAGTTATTGGGAAAAGTTGAAATTCAATTTCTGATCGAGTGAGGCCAGTACAGAGAGGGTTCCTTGGGTGTGTAATGTGCGTTCTGAATCACACAGTACAACTTTACCAGTAACAGTGGTGCATTTTCTGTGAAAAACTACGGAATTAGTCATTCTAAACAAAATGGATATCCCTTCTCATAATTTTATCCTGAAAGTAAAATCCTGGATTTCCCGTTTTGTGTATTTCAGGTCAGCATTAGGGGAACAGAAGCATAAGTCACTCTTTCGCATGTATTTCCTTAACCCCTCAGTAGCATCTCATCATACTTCGCATGAATCAGAAGAAGCTATGACAGATCATTCTTTGACATGCTCGCTTCTTGCTTCTATTACCTTGGAATTAATGTCAGTCAAAGAAAATTTATGCTACGGTTTTGGTTAAAGTTTTTTCATTTGCAAATTTCTTTCTAAAGATCTTGATAGATTTTCATTATACCTGGCATGAATCATTATGAAGCTGAGACAATTTATTTTTCAAGATGCTTGCTTGCCTCACTTACCTTGGGAGTCATGGTTGCTATGATCAGAGAAAATTTGCATTACTGTTAACCAGTTTTCTACCCATTAAATTTTGATACGCGTTATGTAATGAGGTAGTTGCATCACAAAATATGTTTTGAAAACTTTACATTATTATCATATGGGTGAAAAAAATCAATGAAATGTGAATTTACTAGAAAGTAAATATGTTTTCACCATGTTCTTTATTTTCATTTATAGTGTCAAATGTTATTATCATTTGAAATTGCCCTAAAATGGAGAATTTACAAAAGAACTTGTCATCAAGATGTCACGGTTCTGCTTATTTTGTTTTCTTTGTTCTTAATGAATCAGGAATTGAATAGTGCATGCATGATACCAGCCTGAGGGCAGTATTTTTTAACAGTGCTTCTCACATTTGTGCAAGGAATATTGATAAAAACATTGTTTGCATGTCAAAGAGAGATACAGAGTGCTGACTCTTTAAAAATCAATAAACTGCTATTTGTAGATGTAAATCACCCAAAGATACTGAAATCATATTACTGATCATTGTGGTTAAGCTTAAAGAATTAAATATAAAGATTAATATATAAAGATAGAAATCAATGCGGTATGCCACTGGTTACAAGCAGAAATTTGGTTGTACAGTATTTGCATATACTTTATTGTCTTATGAATACTAATGAAAGACCCTCCAGCACTGTATGTATGTATGTGCTCTTTGGTTTCAATTGAGTCTGTTTGGAAAATGGATACTTTTGATGGTACCAAAATTTGTGGAGTGGGTAATGGTCTTGTCTTAACAGATTGATGATTATTCATTGTCTTAAATCTCATGATTTTAGCAGCCTTGAAATCTCTGAAAACTGTTATTTCCTGAAAAACAATACATTTGCAGTATTTAATAACTCAAACAGTTGGCCATATTTTTGGAAAACTAGTTTTTTATTTTAAATCCAACATTTTGTTGTAGAGTTAAGCTATGTCAGCCCATCTGTCCATTAACTGTTCCTTTCCTGCATGGTGACTTCAATTCTATATTATAATGGACCTTCACCAAACTATGCGGATATCTTGCACTTGAGGTAAGAAAGAAGCCAGTCTATACAAGGGCAAAATGTCAAAGTCAGTGTGACTGAAAGAAGAAAAATGGTTTCCACACAATAATATTAATTCTGCATGGACCAAACTTTGTGAATACATGTAGCTAGCATTTGGATTGAGATGAAGCCTGTCAGTTTAGGGATCAAGATGTGAATGGTTACGGTGACTGTAATCAAAAGTAGAAAAATTTCTTTTTGAACAATAACATTTATTCTGCATCAGACTTAGACCAAAATTGGATAGCTTGCTCTTGCAGTAAAGAAGACAATCAGTGTGGGTATAAAAAAAAGGTCAAGGTCACTGACTGAGGGAAGAAAAGTGTTTTCTGCACAGGAATTTCAGTTGTGGACCATAAGATTGTAGATGACTTGCATTTTGGGTAAGAAAGAAGTCTGTTGATTTTGGAGTCAACAGGTCATGGTCAGTGCTACTGTGACAGGGAGAAAAAAAATGGTTTCTGTACCACAAGTTCTCCATAACATACTTAGACTAAACTTTGTGGATGACTTGTACTTGGAATAGGGGAGAAGTCTCTTGATTTGGGGACAAAAGGTGAAAGGTCAGTATCACTGTGGCTGAAAGAAGAAAAAATGTTTTTTTAACAGTAACTTAATCATAATCTCTAGACTGCAAACATTGACCAGTGTCAGTGGTCATTTTCTACTACAGAAATTGATCAGAGTTTGTGGTAGGCATGTGGTCATCATACACTAGACAGTATTGTTGTTCAGTCTTCAGAAAATTAACTTTTTGCATCAGCCCCTGACACAGGGTGGTGTTAGAATATCAATGGATGTTTTATACTAAGAAATGAATAACCCTGATATTGTGTTTGCAGTATGTGCAAAACGTGCCATTCTTCCCTTGTTGCCTGACTTTCAAAAGTCAGATGCTATTAAACATGTGTCCACAAATTTAGTATTGCTAGGGTCTTGCCAACTTTGCAGGTGGGTTCTCTGTCCTTGAATGAAAACTTTGCTGTTAAAAATTAATCATACTCCCATAGTAACATTGCTCCTAATTTTACCTTTCCAGCAACCAAAATAACCATGTTTTATATTTTATATATTGATTAAAATCCAAATTCATGGGAATATATTGTAGTCTCAAGAAAGGTCTATCATTTATTCAAGATTTGTTTAGAAATTGTGTTTTTTATTAAAACAATTATGTCAGGTGTTTGGGAGTTTAAAAAAATAACGTTTTTGTGTGACATCGTGATCTGGCAGGTATGCAGTTTTTGGATCAATAGCTGAAAGGTAAAGATAGGTTTTGCAAAATGTCTTGTATTCTTTTTATTCTTGATTTTCTTCCGTGATCAAACGTCTTTGGATGGCTTGTACTTTGGGTACTAAAAGCAGTCCGTAGATTCTGGGGCCTAGAGGTCAGAGGTCATGGCAGTTGTATTCTGATGTAAAGAAAGTAATAGTTTTTCAACATTAGCTTTAGTTGAAGACTGCAAACCTTAACCTAGGGTCCCCAGTCATTGAATAATCTCCAGTCATGCCTATTCATTCCTACACAGAGGACTATTGAACACAAAGCAGATGTGTAATGTGTCATTCACAGTACTGATGTAATACTGTATGTACTTGTTTAAAAGTCAAGTCAAAATACTAACAACATAGATTTTAGTTTGCTGTAGCATAATGCTCCTTCAGATCAGGGTCTTGTTTGTTTTACTGATTAGTCCTTACAAACTGCACAGGCCCAGATCTCCCATCACATTATGTGAATGCAGATCTGGGTCTGTGTAATTTGCATCTGGACTTAACTTAAAAGTGATTATACACAATACGTAATATTCATTTTTAGTTATTGGTTAAAATTTGGTTTGCAAAGTGTGTGCGATAAAAACATATTCATTTTTATTATGAAAGACTGCAGTAACATGTAGTGATTTGCATACATTTATAATAAAAAGCCTTGTATTACTGTCAGATGATGACATTTGACAGACGCAATAAACATTCTTACTGAGACCATTTGGAATATTATTCTTTTCAAGGCCAGGCTTAAAGGACACATAATAAATAAGATGGAACAAACAAGATTTCCATTACATTTTAGTGGAAGGTATGGGGGATATTGTATCTTTATATCTATCCATTCATATCATGCAGTGTTGTACCTTGGCTGAGCTGTTAAGGGACATTCTATGTGCCTCTGTCCTTCTATAATGATCAAGATATGGGGATTTATTAAATTGATGGGGACACTGGCAGTGTGCTTGGGGAAAATGTACCCTGGATTCACTCAAGGGACATCACTTCATCCTTCAATCTGTAACCACATCTCTGAAACAACTGGGTGGAAATTCACCAAAACCTTGTATGTATTATGCCAGTATGATGATCATCCCCAAAAGGGGTATGATGTTTGGGCTTCTACTCCTGGGTTCCTTGGATGAAGTCAGTTGTCTTGTATACAAAAATTTGCAATAATTTACATTAACATTTTTTAATATCTTTCTTTTTATAAGACTTTGTACATGCATTTGTAGGATAATGGTACACTATATATTTAATGGTTACAGCCACTGGGGTCATAGCCTAGAAAGGGGAATAGAGGGTGTGAACATGCAATAAAAGTATGTTGAAATTGGCCACAGCAAGCCATGGAACTAACTCTACTCCAATTTGCAATGAACTACATGAAATGGTCCATAGCAGATTGATATATTGTACCTGTACTATATTTAAACTGTTTCCAGACATATCATGATTAGTATAGTATTTTTTTTTATTTATTGACCCACACTCCGCAAGCATCCTAGAACCAGATCATCCATTACATAGTGTGCTGGCAGACATGGGTCTGCACTGTATGGTTAATGCATGGTTTTGTGTAAGAGTGTGTTTTTAGATCTGTTATAACTGTATGTAGTAGCAGATATGGATTCACACTGGTTGCTGTTGGTTGAGTGTTAAGCTGGCAGATAAGGGTCAGCACCATGTGGGTCATCTATTATTTTATGCAGACTGTATGGTCTCTTGGCTGTAACACATTCATGCAGTGGAAGATATGGATCCACACTGTTTGCTATTCTTTGAGTGTTATGTGTGTAAATAAATCTATACAAAGTGCTTTTCTCTCACATCAGAAATGATATTTCTTGAAAGTCTCCATGCCATTATAAAGATCTTGATCTGAATAAAATAAAACTGTTCAAGTTTCTGGAGCAATTGACTGTAATTTGCACACATTTATGAGGCAGTCTAACTGATTGCCAGGGGCTGCAAATGGACAGTGTCAATTTACATATATAAAGGAGTCATGAAGACAAGGATAGACCCTGCAGCCAAACAATATTTTCCAATAAATATAAGACAGCAAAATTGCTAAATTTGTATTATCTCGCAAAGGTTTGGCCTAAATGAAACCAGCTGGCCTCTGAATAGTAGTCAATACAAAGTATGTTTTATACCAGTAGTATAAATTAGTCACTGTAGCAGTCATTGCATGAAAAAGAAAATATCTGTACAAAGTGTCCTGTTTGTCCTGCATAACTTTGGTGAGATACAGGAATGGGACGACTCCACTATAACATTGTTCCTGGATATGGTCATAGATCACATATCATTAAGTTGAAGTAGTTATAGTGATAGAGTACTTCATTATAAAGCAGTCTCACTACAAGGCAGTGTACTCTATGGCTCCCATTGACAGCATTATAATAAGGGACTACTGTATGACATTATTATAAGGCAGTCTCACTATAAGGCAGTGTATTCTGACTCCCATTGACAGCATTATAATGAGGGAGTACTGTATGACATCATTATAAGGCAGTCTCACTATAAGGCAGTGTATTCTGACTCCCATTGACAGCATTATAATGAAGGAGTACTGTATGACATCATTATAAGGCAGTGTATTCTGACTCACATTGACAGCATTATAATGAGGGAGTACTGTATGACATTATAAGGCAGTCTCACTATAAGGCAGTGTATTCTGACTCCCATTGACAGCATTATAATGAGGGAGTACTGTATCATGTACATTATAAGGCAGTCTCACCAAAAGCAGGTATACTCGGTGACTCCCATGGGCAGCATTATACTGAGGAAATAATGTATCATGTACTTCATTGTAAGCCAGTTTCTCTACAAGTTAGTATACTTTATCATTTCCATGGAAAGCGTTATAATAAGGGAGTGCTGTATTACTTTCTGGTGGCACTAGTATCACCTTTGAGGTGCTGTGTTAAAACTTTGTGTTAAAGGTTTTGCATGGGAAAGAGTATGCTGTTGCATGAGATGAAGGAGTTACATTTTATGATGCAGAAACCCATTTTCCATTCTCTGAAAGTGACACTCACTTTTTATTTTTAAAAATACAGTTCTTGTAAACAATTTTTTTTTCTTGATTTGATGTTTTTTTATAAATTAGTCATTACTGACTATAAATCTGGTTCGAACCCCAGCTGAGTCATACCAAGACTTGTAAAAATTGTACTAACAGCAGCCTTGCTAGGTGCTCAGCATTAAGAGGTTAGTGTTAGGACTGGTTGACCTGGTGTCAGGATAATGGGACTGGGTGGGACGTGATGCTACATGTGTTTGGCATGATGTCCCAGTGCTGGACATCACTATAAACTGCCACACTGCAGACATCATAGCAATATGACTGAAAAGTTGTTAAAGCTACATTAAAAATCCCAAAACACACACACACACACACACACACACACACACAAAAATTATAAATGGCTTACAGACCACTCTGGTGGCCTAGGTGGTTAGAGCTTATGCCTCAGATGCAGGAGGTCATGGGTTTGCACCTCGGCCAAGTCATACCAAAGACTTATAAAAATTGTACTAACAGGTACCTCACAAAGTACTCAACATCAAGAGGTTAATATTAGGACTGGTCGGCCTGGTGTCAGGATACTGTGACTGAGTGGCACATGATGCCACCCGCATGCTTCATGATGCCCCAGTGCTAGATATCACTATAAATTGCTGCACTGCAGACATTGTAGCGGTATGACTGAAATTTTTTAAAATATGCATTAAAATTCCAAATTACACCACATAAATGATTTACTGTCCTTGGTTATGAAACAGTACTTATAACTGCCAGAGTAAGATGGAAGGATCTAATTTTCATGGATGCATGAGTTAAGAGGAAAATTATTTCCCCAGCATGCAAACAGTTTAGTAATAAAGATTGAATTAACAAGGTTTATGGTAGTGTTCTCTGGGATAAATGACCTTTCATGAACCCAAATAACTTTAGACTGTAGGATGTATTTATCTCCTAGCTTCTGAAATCAGTTTGCATGATGATGGTCATGACATTTGTTGGAAAGCAAGTTAAGTCGATCAAGCATTATTATTTCATATGTGCATGGAACATCTGGAACACGAACAGATAGAATAGTTTATATTGATCAAATACACCATCATAAAACATTGTCTGTGCTTTGGCACTCACAACATTGAACTAAATGCCAAAAATTACACTGATTTTCTTAATTGGAATGCATTAAATAATTTTATTTAGCTTTTCTAGTTGATTTTTCTCTGTAAAATATGCAGATGTTTTTGCTTATCAGTAGTGCCGCAGTGGTTATGATTTAATGTGATCCTCATTTTAAATCTCCTCACTATAACACTGACCCCATTATAATATTGACATGGTCATGAATCCCATTATATTTGATGAATTTTTTTAATTGGCACTTAATTTAATTTGATTAATAATAGTTCCTGGCTGATAATAACAATCTGTATGGCAAATTTGTATAAAGTATTCCTGATCATAATTTCATTGTACATAAATAATATTACCATTTTTATAAAGCCTTGCTGACAGTGTACTCATTATAAGGTGATGTCACATATAACATAGAAAACTGTTTTTATTCTTGTTAATGATGTTATAAAGAGGGAGTACTGGATAAGATATCTAATTTGAGAATTTATAGATGAATGTGGAACTATGTGACAAATAACTTAAAACAATCATTGAATAATTAGTCACTTACTAATTTAATAATCAGAGTCTCTTTCGGTTGGATAACTAATGTAGTTGCATTTGATAATGAGGTTTGAAAAATGCAGTAGGTTGCACTTAGTAGTGAATATTGGCAGGAACAGATTCCAGTAGTAATGGTGATCAATGACCTGTTGTGTTAATTTCTCAAAAGCACTTATTTCGATGGAGAGGCAAAATACAATCATTAATTTGGTTCCCAATAACATTGTGCATCTGGTATTTTGCCTAGGCAACCAAAGTCACAAGGTGGATTTCATTCCCAACTTAAATAGTGATAAAGAAATTAATGCAGTTCAGACCAGTCCTTTTGATTCTTTTTGACATATGAAACGTACATGAGAAGATTGGTTCTGTGTTTCCTGGAATGGTTCTTTATCTGTTTATATTTGGTGCTAGGGGTGGCCTGTTGGATACAGTCAGATTTATCAATCTTCACTGACAAACTGTCAGAAATCCAATGAAGTTAATAATTCTTGTTTACTTGTGACAAGTCTCAGCTGTGGGTGAGACTGTAGCTAGATATTGAATTTTGAGTTAGTTAAATTATTATCAGTTTCATGCATTGCTGTCTGTTGATGGAAATAGTATTTGAATGGTTGCCATGCCATCACAGTCATAATTTAAATGGTAAATGTTTATTTTCGTTTTTCAGAGAGACAAAGTCTGCACACTAAATTAAAGAAATACATGGATATATAGGCTGGCCAAATTTTATTTTATTCTTTCTCTAAAAGATGAGTTTCTTTTAAATTTCTGTAAGGTCAAGGATATGCCAAAATTAGTGAAGGCCTAGGACAATTTAATCTTCATTATAGATGTAATTTGAGGAAGAATTATGGAATTTCAGCAGGGTTTATTTTTAAAAGGGAAAATGCAGGAGAGAAATCACCCTTCCATGATGAAAAGATGTGAATTTGTTTATCACAATCTGCATTGACAAAGATCTCAGTAAGGATTAGAGTGATGTTTGCTAAGGGCAAAAAAGATAAAGATCATGGCCAAATATTTGATTTGATTTTTTAAAAAAAAATATTTTCTTTTTTTTTTATTGTTGTTTATTGATACCAGTGTATGATATTCAGCTGTTGTCATCCGATCACTTTCATAACAGGTAATTTAATTGGTAAATATTTATTTCCATTCTTTAAAGAATCAAACACCATAATCTACCAATATACAGTCAGGCTCAGGCTGAGGTTCCTACAAAATAATTTTGTTTGGCTTCCCAATTTGTATTGACAAGCCAGTGCAGAGTATAATTTTAGAAAGCTCATGGAAGATATGCCAGAATTGGCAGTGGAAGTTAATGTGATCTTATACATCTTCAAGGAGGAATCGTTTATTCAGGCAAGTTGAAGGAATAATGATTGAGTACATGATTGTGATTCAGAAGGTTTCTTGATCCAGTTTGCTGTTTGGCATTTGATACAGTACATCATATATTGGTTTTCTGTTTTTCAAGATTCGTTCATTATGTTCTGGATTGTTTCTCAGTTTTCAAGAATGGTTCTCAATTTTCCAGATTGTTTGGTGTACTGGTGACAGAGGTGGAATGTATTCAGATTTATCACAGTCAGCATTGACAGTCTGTCTTGAATCCAATGAAGCCCAGTGATTCTTGTTTACTTGGGAGTGCAAGAATCATTTTCGTGGCAGACTTGTTCAATGATTATCAGTTTGATTTGGTACAGTCTATAGATTGATACTCTACTATAGTCATGTATGCTCTGAATATTTGATTTAGTGTTTTAAATTGTATATACCATAGGAAGAAAATCTCCATATAAGAGTGTATGCAGTGTTTTGTAATTACCATGATAGTATACTAAAATACGCTTTTCAGTAAGTTTGTATGATCATAATTTCAAATGCTTTTATTTGTCAGTACATTGTGCAGTGGCGGACCAGGATCAGAAGTTTGCTAACCAGTTTTTCTTATTGGTTTATTTGGTTTTGTGGGCTTTAACACCATTTTTCAGCACTTTATAGGCTATACATAGAGGCCATTATACGTGGCAGAGGAAGAACTAGGGGAGACCCCAGGAAAAAACCTACCAAACTACACAGGTTACTGGCAAACTTTCTCACATTTCGCACCTTGGTCGAACTGGGACTTGAACTCACACAGACAATGGCAAAATGTGCGAGTGATCTGTAAAGGGTAAACAGCTTAGATTGCATGACCATCCAAGTCACTTTTCCTGATAGACACCACTGTTGGTTTCCTTTTAACAATAGCTAACTCCATTTTCATTACTATATGAATTATTCCCCCTACAATTCAAACAAGAAATTTCTCCATATGCAACTACAACAAGCTTCACATCAGTTCTGGTTTTATTCAGTAAGTTCATTAATACTTATAAATCAAACAAGGGACAAAGCTTTTTCTCTGAAAGACTACCAGATTTTGGTGGATGTTTGTGCTTATCCCAGTAAGAACCAGCAATGCTTTTCCTGATAAGAACCATGGGAAGCTATTGGCATGCTTTCTCACATACCCACACTGGTTGAACCCAAGACTCAAACTCGCATGGATAGAGGTGAGATGGCAGTGATCAGTAAAGGCAATTGCTTTCGGCCACTCAGCCACCCCGGCAACTTGTTTGTAATCTACTAAAGTATGCAATGCCCTTGCACATAGAATGGTATTAATTTATGACTTATAAACTAGGTTATGATGAGAGATCATTTTTCAAAGTCATTCAACCCATTGAGACTCTTAACCATTCCAGAAAGATCATTTTGATGCAAGCAATTTGTATTGGAGGTAACCTCTATAGCTTGATAATTGAAGTCATCAAAGGTTGCCGATGTTCAGTGATGGGTACATAAAATGACAGCCAGTAGTGATTTGGGCTAGTATTTTATAGCTCATGGGTAACAGATTTATTCAGTATTTGTTTATCTTGATAGGTGTCAACTGAAAGGTCCAAGTAATATATTTATCATCATTAGAAGCTTGGCTGCTTTGATTGATCTTCAGTGTTTTCTTTCAGACAACTTAATTTTGGCAATATTATCATCATAAAAAATAACTCAACAGGCTAGCAAATTTAGCCGGAGGGGATACAAGTTAATCATGCAGCGAAAATATTGAATTATATTACAACAACATTTATCATAGAATAGATTTATATATTTTTCAATGTGAAATTATCAGGACGTTCTGGTTTGTCTGTTGAAGTCTTTTAAGTTAAAATAATAGCTCCAGATGAGAAATTAATTTATATACCTGGGGTCTAATTATTTGTTTTTTCACTGTTGATGAGAAAGTGTGATGGAACCTGATGTTGTAGTTTAAAGTTGTAATCCAGAAGGAACACCGTCTTGCATTTGTAACATTTAGGGCAAATATTTTGCTTACTGTATTATATGTGGAGACCATTTGGAAACAATATGGTCTCTAATATGCTGTTGTGTAATGTACTAGCATATCAGGGTCTATGTTGTTTGTTCAAATGATTACTCCTAACAAGCTGCATAGACCCAGATCTGCCAGTGCATTACGTGATTGCAGATTTGGGTCTGAGCAGTTTTCAGTTGGACTCAAAAATGAGCATGTAGAGATTATCAATTTGCTTGCACTTTTTTAGTCATAAATTTTCTACCAATTATCCATCATTTGAAAATCTTTTGAATGGAGTATAATCATACATTTCATAATGCAAGAGAGATATTATGAAATGTTGATATATTATTATCAAATGGTAATTCATTCAAATAACACAGTACACTACCACACATGAAATTTGAAATTTAAGTTATTGTACCATTTTTGTAATAATGAGACCTCACCTGATTTTTTTTTCCTTCTGGAAGAATGGATTTCAGATCACTAATGATTAGGTAGATGTCTGAAAGATAATACTTTTCTTTTAAAAGAAATTACTTTTAAACAAATTTAATTTATTTAACCAAAGGTCATGTAACACAACTGTTTATAAATGGAAATTCCTAGGGAGATAGATGGTGGTACAACTGTGGAGCTGCAGTGGGGATGGAAAGCAACGAGAAGGTCAGAGTTCATATATATGGTAGGGTCTGTTGTGTGTTACAGTGTGACTAGAAGAAGCACCAGCGTATTGAAATAAGAAGCACCTGATGTAGTTCCAACACAAATTTACAAGGAGACATAGTAGCCCAGTGGTTAGTATCCTGGATTTACAGCCCGAAGAGTGCAGGTTCAAATCCGACCATCAGACAAGCCTAGACTGGCTGCCATAGTGTGTCCTTGAACAACGCACTTTACTTGTGTCACTGTGTTGTTAACACTGAAATGAAACTAAGCACTGATTTTGGAATTGGGTTGATTTGCCCTGATGGATAAAGTACAGCAATGTCAGTCAGTTATTGCATAACAAAGATTTCATTGAGTTGCAGACTAATTTATCATAAACTGGGTGTGCCTGTTACATCATGACTTGACTTGTTTAAGCTGTTTAAGGGTAGAACAGGAGCTTATTTGGTCACTTATGCACTAATGCAAAAATGACTTTGGCAAGTGCAACAACAATAGATTCCTATTGAGATAATGACCTCTTAATCACAGACACTGTCTTCCACACCTGCTATACTGCAACAAGAGGTCTTGGTTGTACCCACTTTCCAAACAGTGGCATATCATTGACCCATGGCTGAGCAATCAGGCAGACGAGATTCAGTCCTATGCTCCTATGCAGATAGGAATGACATGAAGAATTTCATTGATGCTTTGAACATGATCTACAGGCCACGGTCATCAGGAACATCTCCAATACTGAGTGCTGACAGCACCACACTACTTACTAAAAAAGAAAAGATACTTCAAAGATGGGCAGATGTATCAGTGAGAAGCAGTTGATTGACTACTCCAAGTGGAAATCTTCTAATGCTGACTGACACAGGGAACACAGTTGACTTGATATCAAATGGCAAAGTGCCTGGAGCAGATACTATTCCAGCAGAAGTCTACAAAACTGGAAGCTCATATAAGGCACAGAAACAGGCTGAACTTTTTGAGTCAATGTGGACACTAGGAATTATACCCCAGGATGCATCCATTTTCTATTTTGTACAAGAAGAAAGGCAGTATACAAACCTGTGACAACCATCCAGGCATCTCCTTGCTGTCAATAACCATGCAAAATCCTTGCTAAAATTCTGCATCACATCGATCAAGGGCTCCTGCCTGAGGGTCTGTGTGGCCTCAGGAAAGGATAAGGGAGCACACACAGGATGTTTGCAGCTTGTCAACTCAAGGAGAAATGCCAGGAGCAGGATTCAACCTGTATACAATATTCAATGGCTTGATAAAACCTTTGATACAGTCAGCCATGGAGGACTTTGGCAAAATTTGGTTGCCCAGAGAAATTTGTCCTGATGGTTAGGCAGTTCCATGATGGCTAGTCATCTGAACCATTCCTAGTCATCACTGGAGTCAAGCAAGGCTGTATGTTGGCACCAGTCCTCTTCAGTATTACGTTCTCTGCCTTGAGAACTGGTGTCTTTAATGACTTTGATAATGGGATCGACATTAAGATACTGGAACTGATGGCAACCTCTTCAATCTGAGGAGACAACAGATTATGATGAAGTTATGGAAGTTATTTGTTTGTGATACTCATATTTGCTGACAGTTATTCCCTGAATGCAAAATCTGAATCTAATATGCAACAGAGTATGGAACATTTCTCTTCATCTTGTGACAATTTTGATCCCACAGTCAGTGTCAAGAAGACAGGTGATGCACCAACCTGCACCAGGAAAGCCTTATTTAGAGACTACCATGATAGTAAATGGCCAAACCCTCCTGGTAGTGGACAATTTCACCTATCTCAGCAGCACACTGTCATGTACAGTCCGCATTCATGATGAAAACAATGTCAGAATTGCTTAAGCAAGTGTGGACTTTGGTAGATACCACTTGGATGTGTAGGAGCACAGAGGCATTAGTCTTCAAATAAGCCATTGTGTTGCCAACCCTACTGTTTGCTTGTGAAACCAAGACAGTGTAAAGATGCCATGCCAAGAAGCTGCAACATTTTCACATGAGCTGCCTGAGGAAACTGATGAGGATAAGATGGTAGGACAGGGTCCCATACACTGAGGTTCTCACACAGGCAGGCATTCCAAGCATCCACACTCCGCTGATGAAATAACATTTGAGATGGGCAGGCCACATCACCAGGATGTCAGAAGAGCGACTGCCAAAAATGATCTTCTAGAGCAAGCTGAAGGAAGAAAAGCAGTTTCAGGGTGGTCAAAAGAAACACTTCAAAGATTCCCTCAAGTCATCCTTGAAACACTTCAACATTGACTCTTAGCCTTGGGAAGATCTTGCACAAAATCATCCCACCTGGTGCAATCTCATCCATACTGGAGGTACAGACTTTGAACAGAAGAGAATTGCAGAGACAGTGCAGAAGAATGAGCAGCATCAGTCTCAGAATTGCAGCATTTCCTCTATTGATCAAGCAGACCCATGCGGCATCTCCTGTCATATATGCCACAGACAGATCAGAGCACAAATTGGCCTGATCAGCCACTCATATACTCACAGAAACCAGTCAATGATGTAATGGTCATCTTTGATCTGGCAGGATGAACAGAATAACAACAGCAACATATGACATGCTCAATTTTATCTTTATAATTTGGATTTCTTGCTTAATTTTTTGGAAATTTTTGCCATATTCTTTAAAGTCTGCCATCACTGTAATTTACCATGATTTTGTTTGAAGGAGATAATGTTAGTGTTAAAGTAATATCCAACTTAAAAGGATTGGGGTGTTCTCCTCTTGTCCATAAGGTACCGCTTTGATGTCCTAGTGGTTAAGTCATCTGCCTTGGATGTGGGAGGTCACCGGTTTGAACCCCAGCTGAGTCATACCAAAGACTTATAAAGTTGGTACTAATAGCTACCTCACTTGGTGCTCAGCATTAAGAGGTTAGTGTTAGGACTGGTAGGCCTGGTGTCAGGATAATGTGACTGGGTGGGACATGATGCTACATGTCTGTGGCATGATGCTCAAGGTCTAGACATCACTATGAACTGCCACACTGCAGACATCATAGCGATATAACTGAAATGTTGTTAAAGCTACATTAAAATTCCAAAACACACACACACACACACACACACACACACACACACACATACACACACACAGTTAGTTGCACATGTACCTAATCTGCCAGAAATACCTCAGCATGACATTCAGACTGCCCCAGCTGTATCATATGGATTGATATCAAGTGAAGATCAACTGGTAGAAACTATTGTTAGCTAATGATGCTTAGCTCTCAACATTAACCCTTGAACTTATGATAAATGGACTCCTTCTTCCATTATGTTGTATCCAAATCATGAGATCTAATGTAATCATTAACCACTAAGATCTCCACAGTGTGCATTGAGGTGTCTTTAGTTGACACTATCAATTGGAACATCCTCAACATTTTCCATCAAGTCAAGATACCCTGGATGAGATTGAGAATTATTTTCAGAACTACTTTTGTTCAGATGCTGCAATATGGCAGATGATAGAGACAGTCACAATCATAACATTGCCAACCATTTCTGTTGTAACTTGTGGTGTACTCCACCATCACCAAACCCATCAAATTAATGTATATTCCTACAACTGCTTTCGAGGTTATTTGTTGACCTGAATGGAAATGGTACAGCGATGTTCCGGTCAAATTGATATATGTAACACAATCACACAGTGCAAAACCTGTCTTGAAAAAACACCTCTGTGCAAAACCTGTCTTGAAAAAACACCTCTTCTGCCAGAAACTCTTGGTCTCTCAAGACAAGTTACAATATTGTATAATTAATACATTGGGAATCTGGTTTCTCAAGGTAGTTGTCTCTCATGTCATTGGTCTTTAAAGACAGGTGTTGTTGTGTTAACAAACCTGATGTATTTATTAGAGTGTTTTTGTTTCTTTTTTATATTTGATTCATGACCCTGTTTCTTTAATTACCTTTTCTTTCCTACCAATGTAAAAGTTTATCAAATAGTCAAGGGAAGAATAAAAATTATGCTGAGTGAATACATTTTGTAAATACATCTTAAAAGTTAAAATCTATCTAGATGATGGGTTTGTCTCTTCTCATCATTCATATAATTTTTGATGATCTTGAAAGAAGCCTCTGGTAAGAATTTCTTGATTTGTAACAGGCTTTATGGCACAGAGTTTTCAGAATTTAGAACATTATTGTATTATGAGATTGCAGATCTCAGTGCAAAGTAGTAAACCTGCACAAAGGAAGATTCTGGCAAAGGTTTGATATGGAGTTACTTACAACAACCCAATTTTCTGGAAGCAGACACTCACATGAATAGATATTGACCACTATCAGTTCCCAGCTGCAAATTAATATATCCCAAGTCAGTTGTGATCACTCACAAAGATGGGAACTGAACATCTTGATTATGAAGTGATTGTTCATATGTTTGTTTTGATAACATGTTCTCTTCGGTGTCTAGATCATCACGTTTTGTTTGTAAACTACATGACCAACTGCAGACTGTACAGACCTAGATTTATTATATCCCACTGTATTTTGTACCAAGATCCATATACTTTCTTCCACTTGTGTATTATTCAGTGTCAGATCTTGGTCTGTACTCAAAGCAAACATTGTATGTCTAGATCTATTTGTGTATTATTCAGTGTCAAATTTTGGCCTGTACTTAAAGCAAACATTGTAGGTCTAGATCTAGTTGTGTATTATTCAGTGTCAAATCTTGATCTGTGCTTAAAGCAAACATTGTAGGTCTACGTCTAGTTGTGTATTATTCACTGTCAAATCTTGATCTGTACTCAAAGCAAACATTGTAGGTCTAGATCTAGTTGTGTATTATTCAGTGTCAAATCTTGATCTGTGCTCAAAGCAAACATTGTAGGTCTACATCTAGTTGTATGTTATTCTTTGGCAAATCTTGGTATGTATGCATTTCGAGCAAACACTCTACTTCGAAATCCACTTGTGCATTATTCTGAGGCAAAATTTGTTCTATACTTAAAGCAAACAATGAAGATCCAGATCTGTTTGTGTATTATTCAGTGGGCAATTCTTGGTCTGCACATCTTGCAAACATTTTAGATCCAAGTCAGACTTGTGCATCAGTATTAAGTGGCAAATCTTGCAAACAATGAAAATCAAGATCTGCTTGTGTATTATTCTTTCAAGGTGGAAGAAAGCCACTTCTCCTCTAATTCTGACAGGTTAAATATTGGCTGAGCTGAGTCAAACTTTACTACATACTTGTCCCTGGGTCAAGTAGATTCACACCTTAAGAATAGATCTGAGTGGATCTTCTACCCTTAAAAGAGTGTTGAAGCTCCACACCTGTTAAGAACATACATCATACGTTAATTATAAATAACCTAATTTGCCTACTTGTTGTCAGTCTAGAACATGTTGCAAAGGAAGTGAACTTGTTTACCTTTACACAGTTACCCAGAGGGAGCATGATACTATAAGTTAATATTGGGAACATTTTACGATGCGGTTTCACATCTTGCACTCTATTTCTTAATGGTGTTCACATTTACAGGGACACTTTTCAGTAATTTAAGTATGATAATGATGCAGATAACATTTCCCTTTCAGCAAGTACATCTTATTAAGTTAGACCTCTGAGAAGCTAAGAAATTTGTCAGAATAGTCATGATTTTTCATCTTCTCAGGCAATATTACTGCTGTCCCTGGTAACTTGTATTTACAGGAATGAAGATTTATTGATACATTGTCATGCCAAAGGGAAGATGCCAGAAGATATTTTCATAAGTATGTAATTTTCACAAGAAAAATGTTGCCACCTTATTTTTCAAATGAATATTTTAAGCATTTCATCCCATTCCCACCAACTTTCACACAATACATACTGTTGTAATCTATTTATAAAGCTAGCAGACAATGTTGAGACAACAGCTGATTGGTCAAAATTAAGTTGGGATCATGGCCTAGAAATGTTTCACTTGTTGTAGCCAATCAGGGTAAACTTCCTCTTTATGACACCCATGTGTGGCTCAGTAGAATGGTGTTTTGAACAAAATGGATCAATTAATATGAAAGTTGGTGGTAATGGAGACAGTTGGAATTTTTCTTTCAAATGCAAGTTGCTGACATTTTCTTTTGAAAAGTTATTACATAAATAAATATCTGCATGCATCTTTAGTGTGACAGTTTATTAGAAAATAATATTAAAATTCATGTTGAAAATAATGGAGATCTGAGGCAAGCATGCGTAACAGTGTCTGACCAAACAAAATTCATAAACTTTTGGCATACTCAGTCTGTTAACATCTCCCATATCTAACTCATAAAGGTTTGTGATAGCTCCTTGAAAAGGAAAATTATGACACCTAGATTACTTAAAGGTTTCATCGTAAATGGGATTATCACTCGGAAATAAAGGGTTCTGAGTACAGCTGCAATTTCTTGAACTACAAACATTGTTGCTTATTATGTCTTGGAGACATGTATGAGAAAAAATATTTTCACTGTTTTGACCCAATTGAATATCAATCTTGCATGTAGCTCATAAGTAAAAGTGTAAGCCAGGTAGTGGAGAAGTGTACTGTGTTGAGTATAATGAAAACTGTGACAAGTAACTCAAGTAGCTCCCTTGTCCCAGGGACAAGTGCTTGGGGAAATTTTTCATGTGCCCTGTCAGTGGCAGATGTTTATCTGTTCTTCAGGCAAAAATTGTAAATCAAAATCTAATCATGTATTATTTAGTGGAAAAATCTTGGTCTGTACTTCAAGCAAACAGTGTAGATCTAGATCCACAAGTGTCTTATTCAGTGGCAAGTCATGGTCAATACTTCAAGCAAACAGTGTAGATCTAGATCCATAAGTGTCTTATTCAGTGGCAAGTCATGGTCAGTACTTCAAGCAAACAGCGTAGGTCTAGATCCACAAGTGTCTTATTCAGTGGCAAGTCATGGTCAGTACTTCAAGCAAACAGTGTAGATCTAGATCCATAAGTGTCTTATTCAGTGGCAAGTCATGGTCAGTACTTCAAGCAATCATTACAGGTCTAGATCCACAAGTGTCTTATTCAGTGGCAAGTCATGGTCAGTACTTCAAGCAAACAGTGTAGATCTAGATCCACAAGTGTCTTATTCAGTGGCAAGTCAACAGTGTAGATCTAGATCCACAAGTGTCTTATTCAGTGGCAAGTCATGGTCAGTACTTCAAGCAAACAGTGTAGATCTAGATCCACAAGTGTCTTATTCAGTGGCATGTCATGGTCAATACTTCAAGCAAGCAGTGTAGATCTAGATCCACAAGTGTCTTATTCAGTGGCAAGTCATGGTCAATGCTTCAAGCAAACAATGTAAATCCAGACCTACTCAGGTATCATTCATTGGCCATCATTGGTCTGTTGTTCAAGTAAACAGTGTAGATCCAGATCTACTTGTTTTTTATTCAGTGGCAAGTCTTAGTCTGTACTTCTTCCTTTGGGTTGGTGGTTCTTGTGGGAGATTTCCTGGGTTCTTCCACCTCCAACTGTACTGGCTGCCATGTATAAGACTATCAAGTCCAGAAAAGTGGCATTAAACCCACAAAACCAAACCAAACCTCAAGCAAACATTGTAGATCAAAATCTATGTGCATATTATTTAGTGGTAAATCTTGATCTTGACATATTAGAATGATTCTTTCAAAATCCAAACTGATTATCAGACAGTAATACATCAGCCTGTGATCAGTCCAACAAAACCTGTTTGAAAGTATTTAAAATTAAAGTAGCAAGTGCAGTAGGTGTGTAGTTATCTTTTTCCATGATATCAACTGATTTGGAATGAATATAACATCAGAAAAAGTCTGTGTGTGTGTGTGTGTGTGATATGGATTTTTAATTTAGCTTTAACAAATTTTTAATCATGTCGCTATGATGTCTGCAGTGTGTCAGTTTATAGTGATGTCTAGCACTGGGGCATCATACCACAGACATGTAGCATTATGTCCCACCCATTCACATTATCCTAACACCAGGCCAACTAGTTCTAACACTAACCTCATAATGCTGAGTGCCAAGCACGTCAGCTGTTAGTACCAATTTTATAAATCTTTGGTATGACTCAGCTGGGGTTTGAACCTGTGACCTCCCACATCCAAGGTGGATGCTCAAACCACTTAGGCCAAACTTAAAACTAATATGATGCCTCACACCAAATTAGGGGTCATTCTAAAGTTTTTGAGGAGACTGAAATTTACAAAGGATATGACATGACAGGATTAGACAAGACAGATGGATATGAGTAACACACAGATGGATGTGCCCGCTCCATAGATATGACATGACAGGATTAGATAAGACAGATGGATATGGGTAACACAGAGAGTGATATGCCTGCTCCATAGATATGACATGACAGAATTAGAGAGGACAGATGGATATGGGTAAAACATAGATGGATATGCCTGCTCCATAGATATGACATGACAGGATTAGACAAGACAGATGGATTTGGGTAACACACAGATGGATATGCCTGCTCCATAGATATGACATGACAGGATTAGATAAGACAGATGGATATGGGTAAAACACAGATGGATATGCCTGCTCCATAGATATGACAGGACTAGACAAGACAGATGGATTTGGGTAACACACAGATGGATATGCCTGCTCCATAGATATGACAGGCCAAGGTATGAAAAGAAAAATGAACTAATGGTGAGAGGACCATGCTGAATGCAGTGATTTTGTTTTTCTTGCACATTCTTAAAACTGAAGAGATTCAAATGTGTTGATGTAGACGTAAACTATCAGTATAGTTGTACATTTCTTCAAGAATCTACACTAAAAATCATCTAAAATATTACTCATTGAAAAGTATATGATTTGTCACACCCAGTAATATTATCCTGACACCAGGCTGACCGGTCCTAACACTAACCTCTTAATGCTGAGCACCAAGTGAAGCAGCTGCTAGTACCAGTTTTATATGTCTTTGGTATTTGGTATGACTTGTTTGGGGAGGGGGGACTGTTTATGCTGTTTGATCCAAATTTTCAGTACAGATTCATAAAACATTTTATTATGGCTGCTCCAGACTGAGCATGTAACCACTGGTTCTCCTGATTTTGAACTTCTGCATTGACTTTTGATATCTTTTGACAACAGTTTCAGTTTTTCATATATTAAGAAGTAATATTTTTAGGAGCAAATGAATTCACTGTACTCAAATAGAAGCATTTCTTGTACTTAAGATTCCAAATTCTTTTAGTACTTATTCAAGCATATGATGTGAGCTGCTTGTCCTTGAGGTGCCTTTATTCCATTATCTGTGTCCACAAAATGTGTTCAAGTATGCTGGCACACGCTTAGACTGGCTCTGAAATTGGCAATAAATAAACTGTGTCAGTGATTACCAAGTTACTCACTCTCAATTGTCTCTCTGAATTTGCAAATTGCAAATTTTTCCCTCAAAGTTGTATGTGAAGGAGAGTTAAAATTTGAATCAATAATTTCTCTGAAAGATTCAAGATGTAACATTGAATATTAATGGAAAGGATTCCTGGGAATTATTGAATTAAGATGTCAGACAACAATGTATGACTACACATGGCATAATGTTAAAAAGCCATAAAGTTCTTCAAGTTTTATTGGTTTAAATTATGTAACATCTAGAATTTTGGCTTAAATTACAATTCTCTTGCTAGATGGCCCAGCATTTTCATAATAAACTGCTTGTACAATTTTATTTATGGTATATAATTGAAAATTTAATAATTTAATGGTTCATTGCTTCTTGAAATACAAAAGAAGTCAAGATTGTACTATTGAAACTTGTCCATAATGCTTGCCTGTTCATCACATAGAACATTTGAACAAGGCTTTTAAGTAACATGTAAAGTTAAGATGGATGGTCTAGGTCTGTGATTTTATATAAGAGTGCACGGATAAAGACTTTTTTTTTTGAATTAGTTGATATTTATTGGTCACTAATTATAACCATAATACTTTTATCATTTTGTGCATTTTAGTGTATGTAGAGAGTTGATGGGGAATATCACTCTTCTTGGTGTATATTTTTAATTTTGCATGTCACTGATATACTTCATATTAAACTTAATAAATTCAAGCCATATTTGGAATGAGATTTTAAATGTAGAAGACCTTGGGCAAGTTCAGATTTTCAGTTTCCCACCAGATGTTAATAGTTAAGGCCTCTGTTCAACTTAAAATTGTGTCAGAATTTCATTGCCACTCTATAAGTTTTGAATGACTTCATGGATTCAAATCAAATGTTAGAACGTTTATATATTTATCACATTTATTGCATGCAGAATGAGGTACAGTAAAACTTCTTTTGAATGAATCTCTGCTATGAGAGACCACCTGTTTTGAGAGACCAGATTCTGAATGCATGGATTTATTGATTATATAGTATTATGACCTTTGATGATGAGAACATCTGTCTGGAAATGCCACATTTTGTTGGTAGATGGGGTGGTCCTAAATATCTAGATGGGGAAGAAAAGATTAGTGAAGTTAGAATTCAATTTTCAGAATAGACTGTATATATTTATGATCATTTATCAAAGCCAGTTAAGATGTACAATGAGAGACAACCCAAAAAATAAGTATTTCAGGATAAAAGTTAGAATGTACATCAATTATAATCAGTCACAGAAAGGAACAATCTCATTGGAAATGAGAAATTTCTGGTTGAAACACTTACAG
Organism: Megalonaias nervosa; assembly: GCA_016617855.1. Taxonomy (NCBI): domain Eukaryota; kingdom Metazoa; phylum Mollusca; class Bivalvia; order Unionida; family Unionidae; genus Megalonaias; species Megalonaias nervosa. Next base: position 19,302 of record JAECUM010094601.1, on the reverse strand, counting down.
TAGTCAGTAGTCACAGATGATAAGAAAATCTCCATGCCCTGTTTAGTTTGGAGTGCTTGCAAATTACTTAGGGACATGTGTGATTGTGTCTAACTCACCATAAGTGACATATATCATTTAGTCCTCACTATAATGCCATGGCTTGAGCAGCCACAATTCTTGAAGCTGTCACATTCATTTGAAATAAACTTTTCTTTAATTTTTTTGCACTTTTCAGTATAAAATTTTTCTGCTGAAGGCCTCTTCTCTGGAACTTTTTCCAGATTTTCACATTTCAGGTAGCTCTTACATTGGTCCAGTTTTGGTGAATATAGACTGATACTACATGTAACATTTGATAGAAACATAAACTGAAACAAATACCATATGTACTCACTTATGAGTCAGATCCAACTGCAAACAGGATAGACCCTGATTTGCTGTCACATAATGTGTCAGCAGATCAGGGTGTGTGTTGTTTTTTCTACTGATTACTCCTTGCAAACTGCATCAACTAAGATCTGATGGCACATAATGTACCAGCAGATCTTGGTCTTTGCAGTTGGACTCAAGTTAAAAGCAAATATATATGGTTTATGTAAATTTTTGGTTAAAACGCATGTTGTTAATTGATATTAGTATTAAATTTTATTGATGTTACAGTAACTGATGCAGAAATTTACTGTTGGATTTTGACAATGGGGAAGTCTGCACATATTCACCAGAATGGGTTGTTTAGTGGATAGAAAACTTTACATTTTGTGATCATAAAAGTGTACATATGAAAACTGGAGATTCTATAACCATGGAATGCTTTTTAGGGACACATTGCTGTTGATTCATTTGTATCTATATAATCTATCTGTGGAGAGAATATGAATGTTTTGCCCAAATCACTGGATTGAAGTACAGTTGAAAATATCTTTTTTTTCTTCCAAAAATATAAACTATGATTCCCATGGAACTGATTGAATTCCCAGTACTGGCCACTCCTCAGATGCTTTGGTGCTAACCTTCATTGGATTCCATAGTCACTTTTCTATATCCATCATTGTTCTATTTCAGGGTATAGAGCAACTGAAGAAGGACCGGGGAAGCTCGGAGAAAAGGTCCTACTGGCTGAGCATCAAATCAGTCTTTGGTCATCCATTCACTTGGCGATGGTTCTCTCCATTTGATGCACCAACCTCTTATTACCAAGAAGCAAGGCTTTATTCTGTGTGATGGCTATTCTTCTTTATTATAAGAATATGTGTGATCTAAGCATACATTTTATCAATAGTGTCTTGGTAGCACCAAAACATAGAAGTAAGAAATATTTCTCAGTAAAATGTGGCATGCTTTCTCTTTGCATGCTAGGACAAAAGGTAACCAGAAGATCAACTGTATGATGATTGATTGGGCTTCATCAGGATATTGCGTTTTTGTGTATCAACTGTACGACATAATTCTTGTATGTATTATAACTAACTAGAGATTACTCCAGTCTCGGCAGTTATAAAGGTTTTTCAGTAATACATGTTTCATGTTGTGCCTAATATTTTCATGCCAAACTATTGCTATATAGACACTTCTGTACATCTTGATTGAGAAGAAGTTGTACACATAATCATGGCATCAATTCTGAGGATAGCATCTTCTGGGATTACTTGTTGTATGTACGGTATTTGTGTTGAAAGTTTTACTTTTGTTCTTCTTGTGCTTACTCTATATATGTATAGGCAGTACACAGCCGGTGCAGTATACAGAGTTGTCCTTGCATTTGGAGTTGAATTTTATTGTAATTTTTTGATGTTTTTTAAATATTTTTTACTAGCTTCAAAAGCAGACTAGAGCATTTGAGCACGCTATGACGTACATATACTCAGAGATATGTAGTGTGTGTTTATGTGCATGCATGCAAACATGTGCATATGTGTTTTAGTGCAGTAAAGATGCAATGAAATGCTTTTGACAAGAGGATTTGGTTGTATTATGTTCATCCAGAATATAATATATATATATATATATATATATATATATATATATCTATATATATATATATAAATCAACAAGGAAACCTTGAAAGAAAACATTTTAGCCACATCTATCCATTTTCTCTATACTGAATAATCTAGGCAGCTAATATCCCACATTTTTGCATAATCAGGCCTATTCCAGATAATTTTACAAATCTCATTTTGAACCTTTATCCATTTTCAAATAATGCAATTGCACATGCAGGTTGAGCACATTTGTTTTGAAGTAAATTACTTGCAGTTAATTTCTAAACAAAATGTCTAGTAATTGTTCCAGAAAGATTAAGAAATGTGTATGCCTTGCCACGTTTAGACATATGCCTTGCTTTGTTTAAACATATTTGCCTTGCCATGTTTAAACACTTGCTGGATCATGCACGAATAAAAAAAAATTGATCCACTATGTTTTACCTTTGGTATTAAAATCTTCCTCATTGTTTTGGCAAGATTGACACTTAGAAAACCATCTTTGATCCCTAAGTTTTCTGGCCGTGGTAATTATGGCCAGCAAGGAATAGTAGGAACAGTATTTTTCAAGAAGTTAAGTTCCAGCCTCCACTATTTCAAAACAATATTTGCTAATATGTACAAGAGGTTACAGAAGTATATTGTTTACCCTAAATAGTTGAGACTGACTTAATCAGAGATTTTGACGTGAACTGAAAGCATGTTTTAGAAAACTTATTCTCACTTTATTGAATTTTTTACACTTAAAATATTTAATAAAATAATACCTGAAGCATATTTCATAATAGTGTTGGGAACATTTGGAAAATTTTATTAAAGAGTGGAGCTTTTCAGTTGCTTCAAGCACATGCTGATCTAATTCTGAATTATTCAGATGATGAAATTATGTTATTTTTTCGTAGTGCTGGTGTACATTCCAATATTTTTTCCTTAAAAAGGTGCATTCCATAACAGATACTCCAGAGCATGCTTTTTGTATAGCTAGGTTAATTTAAAGTGAGATTATTCTCTCTCTCTCTCTCTCTCTCTCTCTCTCTCTCTTTCTCTCTCTCTCACTCTCAGCCTGTTGTGTCTAAGAAAATTCTATATGTGTGCTAAAAGTCTTCATGGTTAGATTTTGGTATCAGATTTTAATGCAGTACATGAGTGTATTTATCATTTAGAAAGTAATGCAATTAGTGTGGGTCTATATAGAGCAGTTTCAAATGCCTATAGAAGCTATTTATCCTATCCTAGCTCTCACTGTTTTGAAGAGAGAGAGAGGGAGAGATAACAAAATGTTTATGAATTTCTATTGTAACTATGAATATATATCAAGTAAATAGTTGCATCTTTTTGCCTTTGCTGTTGAAATTATGTGTATAAACTAATAGATTGCATTGACTTTTATAGTCATGTTTTGATATTGCCTTGTATTTTACGTTGTTGAATAGCTCATTGATTCCACATAGTGCTGGTAAGTGTATAGTGCCCAGTGTGAGATATATCTGTGATGTTGTATGCATATCTGCAGTTACCTTTATGTTACATACTTGGTTTTCAGTTGTATAGACATTGTTGCCCATTAGTGTAAATGAGAGATAATGTAGTTTCATTTTAAATTGTAGCAATGGATTCACATTTAACATACCAGTACTTTAAATTACTTCATTTTGTTCCTCTGGGCCAGAAATGAAGACTGTGCCTGATCCAAAGGTTAAACTAAACAAAAATTGAATTGGAAAGTGGAATAATTTTTTTCACTTGAAAGAAAAGAAGGAAGGGTTTATTCTTTTATTTGCTGGTTTATTTATTCATCTATTTATCAGTACTTTGTCTTTTTTTTTGACTTTAGAATGTCCAGATTCAGTTGAGAATTGCATTGGTTAAAAACTGAAAAATTAGAATAGGATATTCAGAATGTTATTTCAATCATTTAATTATCAGATTAAGTGGTTTGCAATGGAAAATATTTATACTAATTTTTCTCTGAATTACTAGTTTTTGTTTTTTTGGAAATATTTTAAGTATTCATCCTCCACTTGTATTGTGTTGAATTATTAAGGACTTTATATCATTATTGTAACATGCATTTTTGCTATGAGAATAATAAGACAAACAAATTTTCATGTTTATTTAGAAGTTCGTTTTTGAATGTTGTAACTTTTTAACAGTTGTAAACTTTATTTAGTATGGTCTGGTGTTTTACCACACAGCAATACAAATAGGTTAATTAGTGCCAAGCTACTTGAAGCAAGTGCCTTACACATGGACACACCTCTGTACCCAGTCTGGGCTGATCTGATGTCAGGATACAGAAACCCATAATTTTTCAGTTGCAAATTTGGCACACTAACCAATGAGTGACCATACATCAGGTATATTGTGTCCACATCGCTGAACCTGCAGAGGGTACACTTGTAGACATTCACTGCTTTCCTGTATCCAAAACTTCTGTTAGAAAATACTGTTTAAGTCATTACAGATAGGTGCATACAATTTATATTAATTTTTAAAATAAAAGATATATGACATCAATATGTTGCCTCATCTTTACATTGACAACATTTTAGCATAGATAATTGGCAGCATGAATGCAATTTTACTTTCATGATTTTGTCTAATTAGTCAATATTATTGCACAAATGCTACATTGAATCAGTCATTTCTAAAGTTAAAAGAATATCCATGGTTAATATATCCTTTGTTAATTTTATTTAGAAGCAATGCACACTACTGTATTGTCACTTTATATGCTTGTATCTTTTGCAGGTGACAAGAAAGCTTGTGCACCTGAAGCAGGACAAGAAAAAACAAAGAGTAATGGTCTTTGACCTTAAAAAAATAATTGTTATATTCTAAGCTTCCAAAATGAATCTTTCAATCATGCCCAATTTCAGTACCTCACAAAGGTGAATGCATAGACATTTGTTTGTTTCCTGCTTATGCCTGGAATATGGATGCAAGAGGTTGCAGGTTCAAACCCGTCAAGTCATACCAGAAACTTATAAAAATGGTACTAACAGCTGCCTCGCTAGGTGCTCAGCATTAAGAGGTTAGTGTTAGGACTGGTTGGCCTGGTGTCAGGATAATGTGACCGGGTGGGACATCATGCTAAATGTTTGCAGCATGATGCCCCAGTGCTAGGCATCACTATAAACTGCCACACTGCAGACATCGTAGTGATATGACTGACATTTTCTTAATGCTACGTTAAAAGTCCAAGTCTCACACACACACACACACACACACACACACACACACACACACACACACACACACACACACACACACACACACACACACACACACACACACTTAGAAGATAGTTAATGAGCATATTTACCTGCCACTGACATTGTATTTTTAAATAACTTTGTGATTGATGTGAGAGAATCAACTAGATTGATACCATCCTGGTTTTGTCATGATTATCCTAATGCAACTTCAATCTAGCGATGAACAGGACAATAAAAATATATAAAGCTGGAAACAATGCAACACAAGAGTTCCTACTTACCTTCACTATACTGTTATGCATTGCTTCTAACCACCACCCAACCCCCAATTTTTGTAACAAATATATGTACTTTGCAAGACGTTTGCTGAGCAGTAAGGCAGATGAGATTCAGTTTTTGTATAGACAGGAATGACATGAATAACTTATGTGATGCTTTGAAGACAATCTGCAGACCATATTCACCAGGAAAATCTCCAGTATTGAATGTTGACAGTGCCACAGTGCACACTGGCAAAGAAAAGATACTTCAAAGATGGGCAGAACACTTAAACAACATTCTCAATCAACAATCATCTGTCAGTGAGAAGGCTGATCGACTGCACCAAGTGGAAATCAACATGTCACTTGCTGATCCTCCAATGCTGATTGACGCTGTCAAATGGTAAAGCAGCTGGAGCAGATACTATACCAGCAAAAGTCTGCAAAACTGGAGGCTTATACACGGCATAGAAACTGACTGATGTCTTAGAGTCATTGTGGACATGAAGAATTATGCCCTTAAATGCATCCATGATCTACTTGCACAAGCAGAAAGGCAACATACAATCCTGTGATACATATCCAGGCATCTACTTGCTGTAAATAGCCAGCAAAATCCCTGCTAGAATTCTGCATCACGTCAATCAAGGGCTCGTGCCTAAGAGTCCACGTGGCTTTAGGGAAAGACGAGGGTCCTCAGATATGGTGTTTGCAGGTCGTCATCTCCAGAAGAAATGCCAGGAAAAGGAGTCTAACTTGTACACAGTATTCGTTGGCCTGACAAAAGCCTTTGATACAGTAAGCCATTGTGGCCTTTGGCAGAGAAAGTCGTCGTGATGGTTACCACATCGAACAAGGTGTCCTGCAGTAGAGTCAGTGTGGTTTCAGGAAAGAACGAGAGACCACAGACATGGTGCTTGCAGCTCGTCAGCTCCTGGGGAAATGCCATCAACAGAATTACAATCTATATACGATATTGATCGACCTGACAGAAGCCTTTGACACAGTCAGCAGTGGAGGTCGAAGGAAGATCATGGTAAAATCTGGTTCTTCGCTCGTGTCATGGAGGACGGCGAATCATCTGAACATTTCCCAGTTTATTGAAGTCAAACAAGGCCGCATGTTGGTCTCAATAAATGGTATTATGTTCTATGCCATGCTAAATTATGCCCTCCGTGACTTCGACACTGGGAGTGACATCTGTTACCTAAATAATGGCAAGTTCTTCAATCTGAGGAGACTACAGGCAAAGACGTAGTTATAGGAAGTAACTGTTCGTGATCTCCTATTTGCTGACGACTGTTCCCTGAATGCCAGATCTCACACCTGGGTTATCAAACGTACAAACAGTCTAAGGTTCCACAGGCTGCAAATGACATCAAAGTTGAGATGGGCAGGCCACTTGACAAGGAGGTCGGCAGAGCGACTGTCAAAGAAGATCTTCTGCGGCAAGCTGAAAGAGGAAAAGCTATCTCGGGGAGAAGAAACGCTTCAAAGATTCCCTCAAGTTATTCTTGAAACACTTCACTACTGACCCTGAGTCTTGGGAAGATCTCGCACAGGATCGCTCCACCTGGTGCTTTGAACGGAGGAGAAATGTCGAGGCAGTGCAGAAGTGCCAACAGCATATATCTCAGAACTGCTGTATGTGTTTCATTGATCATGGAAACCCAAGTGGCGGATTCTGTCAAGTGCGCCACAGGCAGTTTAGAGCACAAAAATTGGCCTGGTAAATATACGAACAACTATTTACATGATGGGGTCAGAATAGTAAAAGTGAATCTAAATAATCCAAAGTGCGGTGATCCGTGAACATACGTGTTGTCGAAATTGTTTTAACCTATTTCAAGGCTAAATACAAAGGACGGAAACGGAGGAAACGCCATTGAAAATTCAGAAACAACAGTTAGTTGTTTATGTTGTAGGGTTTAACGCCATTTTCAGCACAAGATAGGCTATACATGGCAGCCAGTATTAATGGTGGAGGAAGAACCCGGGAAAACCCCGGAAAGAACCACCGACTCACGAGAAGCTACTGGCAAGCTTTCTCACATACCCACATTGGCCGAATGAAACAACAGTTAGTAATAAAATACATATCGTAGGAAAGTTATGCATGGAGTACAGAAAATATAATGAAACTATTTTAGATGGATACTAAAAAAGAAATGGTAATAATTATAATGATAATAATTTCATGCAATTTGTTAACGAGTATTTACATGGACAAAAATTGTTACAAAGATTTACGTAGTGTCGTATACTGAAGCCTGGCTGAAAGATTTATCAGCCTTCATTGTGAAGGTTAAAGAGCTCTCCATCTTTCGGGGTAAATGTATCATAAAGGAGTTCAGTCGTGTAACATTCCAAGTGCAAATCATGAAAAGAAGACCCGAATTACTCTGACCTTTTAGCAATACTATTGTCGTAATGAAAAGAATCGCTGCTTTTTTAAGAGAGCAAAATATTTAGAGCAAAACGGTGCACCAGAGTTTACAAAATAACGAAGTCAGTTATATGGATATTTCATGCTTGCAATAATAGAAGCGAGTGAACGACACCAACAGTGTTTCCTTTTGTGCAATTTTCTGTTCTGTATCCTTTGCTTTATATTTGTATAATTGGTCAGCCTCGGATGCTGGAGGTCGCGGGATCAAACCCCAGCCGAGATTTATAAGAATGGTAGAAGCAACTGCCTCGCTTACCTCAGCATTAAGAGGTTAGTGTTAGGACTGGTCCGCCTGGTTGCAGGATAATGTAACTGTGTGCTAAATGTCTGCGGCATGATGTCCCAATGTAAGCTATCAGAATAAACTGCCACACTGACACCGTAGCGATATGAATCATATAGTTAAAGCCAAGTTAAAAATTAAAAAAAAATAAAAAAAATAAAAAACCATGCACATCGAACCTGACGCTACCATTTGTACTCGCTTATAAGTTGGGTTAACTGCAAACAACATGGACTCGGATTTGCTTCAATTAATGCGCGGACGAATCAGGATCTGTGTTGTTTGTTCTACTGAGTACTCCTAACAAACTATAGATCCAGATCTGCTGGCGCATTGTTGAGGGCAGATATGGATCTCTCAGATTGCATTTGGACGTGACTTATAAGTTAGTATATACGGTAATTTAGCATCTGAGACCGTGTACTTTATTATCCATGGCGTGAAATTGTGGTAAAACACTTTAGTCATAGAATCCCACATCCAGATTAGGTCACATATTTGATTTTTTTTTTTTTGTATTAAATATATTGTGTTGTCTTAATACAGATATCCGTGTTTTACATGACTTTCGTGAGTAAAGGTATAAAACGTCAATCAAGTGATATAAAACTATATTGTGGACCTGCGATTAAATAATAAATTTTGCCTCATTCAGCTTTTCACCAATTATAATTAAACCTTTTACAAATTAAAATCTAAAATGATCGGAATCGAGAGTGGGGGTGGCTAAGGAGAGAGTATAATCGGTCTAAGCGAAAGGGTTTGGCTGCTATTTTTTGGAGAAAGTGTTTTTTTCAGGTGTGTAATTGAAATCTGGTTCATTAGCTCATGGATTAAAATTACTTGAGTTTGTGGATCTTGACAGTGATCTTCCTGATTTTTCTTTAAAAGAAAAAATGATTTGACAGCTCAGATATAAAAGGTAATGTATTTCTACTTCGTTTGGTGATGCCTAATTTGTATTTAATTTATTCCGATAGCTACATGAGCCATGGAAACGTATTGTGGAAAGGAAAACTCCTAAAATCCTATTTTAAGCAAAGTCTCATAATACATGATGAGGTGAGTTGATCGACGGTTTGCCTCCCTCTCTCTCTCTCTCTCTCTCTCTCTCTCTCTCTCTCAATATATCAGAGATCTAAATCATCCTCAATGTATTTCTACTTCGTTTGGTGATGCCTAATTTATAATTATTACGATAGCTGCATGAGCCATGGAAACGTATTGTGGAAAGGAAAAAACCCCAAAATCCTATTTTGAGCAAAGTCTCATAATACATGAAGAGGTGAGTTGATCGACGGGTTGCCTCTCTCTCTCTCTCTCTCTGAATATATCAACGGAGATCTTGTGATAAGCATTGATGGAAATCATCCTCAATGCTGTGGTGTCTTACTTAGCAACGATTTTATTTTTACACGTGGCACGAAAATGCACTCTGGCATTCAAGGCAATTAATTTTGTTCTTTTTTATTTTTACGTCATAAGACTACTTTTAGCTGGCTTGACGTGGACAATTTGGTGACATCAAGCATATTCAAACATCGGAATTGCACGTGCTTATAGTTTTTCGTGCTTGTTATTCAATTTGAAATTCTTTTGCATGTAATTTGTACATAATGAATATAACTAATTATTGATCGTGCTATCATAACGATCATATTTTATGAACGTTCGTCGAAACCTTCCGCGACGTTGTGAGATCTCCGCTTCGTATGGCACAGATATAAAGACGCCTTGTGAGTCTGCTTGGAAGAAACTTGCACTTTCGGGAAAGACATTGAATAGATAGGATTAAACTCTTCCTTTGTGCTCTGCGAAAGATTTGCACGCAGCAAACCAGGAATAATCCTTTTATTTATACTAATTTTACTCAGAAATTATTAAAATATTCTCTTTTCTTCAAGGGTATCACAATTATTTATTGACTTTTTTCTTACATTGATTTAACGAAATTACTCAAAACCTTCATGAGACATTCTTTGCAGTAGGCAAACAATTGAGTTCGCTGTCGAATGTTTGGCAGGTTAAAATATTACATCCTCTATTGTTCCGAGCCTATTTAAGTTCAGGCTGGCTAAGATAATTACAGATTCTGTGAGAAATTTAACAAACTGATTATTTTAAAAGTCCAAAGCTAAACTGGGTGAAAGCCGACCAATGGAAGTTTGCGTGCCTGCAAAAGCAAAACAAAAACAAATGGCTTCTGGGTGGAAATAAAAACAGTTTCAGTATTACTCTTTGAACGTCAAAATGTGATCGAAACTGGGTCTGAATCATGATTTACCAAACTCTGAAGTTTACACAAAGGAAGATAAAATCAGCGAATCATTATTCAACATAATGCAAGCTACTACAAGTCAAAATACATATAGTTAGTATACCAATGCCTAACAAAAGATATGACGTGTGTCATATGAACACATCTATATAATTTAAGACCCTGACATATCTACCACTCTTGTATTTATATTAAATTTAGACAAATGAATAACGGAAGTAATGTCACCTAGATTTTGGTAACTTCATTGGAGTGAAAGCTGCATTGAGGAAAGCTGCTACTAACTGAGTCTCGACACGAAATAATTTTAAAACGGAAAACCTATTTAGTTTCTACTCTTTTGTGTGAAATTTGTGTAAAAGAATGTATATTACCATAGAACCCTTGGAGTAAATGACTACAAAACGAAGAATTCAATTAAATTGACACCCTGGAGCGAAAGAGCTGTAAGAGTAAGAAACTGATTGTATAGTAGCACCAGTTCCTGTCGCTAAAAGGCAAAGTTATAAAACAACTATATCGTCATGGTTTTTAATGTGGTAAATAACAGTAACATTAAATACCAACCCACTGTCAATGGCTAGTCTGTACTCCTTTTGTTATTGTGTGCATATTTAATTGTGTAAATGGTCAGTATAAATATTTGAAGGACCATTGACCTTCGGGACTTAAATTTTAGCCTCGCAGATTAGACGTTTCTTCGATTTGGGCATTTATAATAGAGTTGATTGACTCTGAGAAAGAGGTTTCCATGGACAAAAGTGTCAGTGATAAAGCGCCTTGGTTGCAAAATTTGAATTTGTTCTAAATATTCAAGATTTTTCTGCACTATGTAACTACAATATTTTCTTATCAAAAGGCACTAAGTATGTTTTCTAATTCTGTAGTTCTTAGTCTATGTTTAACGTTTATGTTTTGATAGTTTTGTTAATATGAATTTACATATCTACATGATTAGCTGCTGCAGACTAAACTTGAGCCTGACTAGTTAGAAGTATAATAAGTGTAGTAAAAGCCATTGATACGATGATGATAACGTGTTGTATGTATGTCGAAACAAAGACTATACAGGAAACAGTTAAACGGCATTATGGCTTCATACGAACTATTGTTTGCACAAAATGTGAACTTACACTAAACGTTCAGGACTTTTGTATATGATTTCACTCAGAATAACACATCCTATCTCTTCTTATCTGCTTTTACCCGTCTCTGCTAGGCACAAGTGCCTATACCACCGACTTTGTCGCATCGTTTCTATTGGTGATGTGTACTTAGTCGTGATGGTATATGGATTGGTGCGTACAGGCAAGGCGATGGGTGCCGAATCTTCGTAACCTGTATGATTATATATATATATATATATATATATATATATATATATATATATATATATATATATATATATATATATATATATTTCATCACACACCTGGAATGAAAATTGGTAGCATATATGATATACTATAATTTCATTTTCATAACACCGTAAAAATAGAACACACAAAACTAGCTGAACCATACATGCAAGAAATCTTGATATGATCGTTTCTAGGTACTGGAAGAAAGGCTGAAGACAGATAACCAGTTGGCGCGTGAGTAAATTCTTGGTAGCGTGTTTGTTAAGCTACCGTTTTTTAGTGGTCTGTCAAAGTTAGTCAACGGTAAGCGATTCCGAGATGTATGGAATTTTTCAAGGAGGTATTGAATCAGAGGGTTGAAGCTTCGCAAAATTACCACCTCCACACAGCTGTCATTATTCATTTCAGTTGATAATGTCCAGACCCGAATAATTTTTTTTTTTACACTCTGAATATAACGGGAAAAACATAAGGAAAGGAACTTAAGTAGTGTAGCATTCTTGTGGCTAAACCAGCTGTGAAACCAAAGCAAATCACAGGCAATGTTGAATAGTAACGTTTTACAAAAGGGAAAAATCTTATGGAAGAAAAAGTATATGTACAACAATCAGAAAAATTGCATGGCAAATATAGCAAATGAAGCAGGAAACTGTGTATTCTAAGCCATATGCGGGAATACGATTACATGTTAAAAATACCATGCTATGGTTTGGTATATACATTTCAACGCTATTACACATGGATGATCTAAACTATCAGACCAAAAGCTTTCTTTTGTTGTACTGTTTTGTTTTGGTCAGTACAGTACATAAACTAAAGCTGGTAATTTGATTCAGAAGCAAATGGAGTAAAGTACCTTGCCCACGGACACTCTACTGTAACTGACACGTGGTGATCTGACGGTTTGGTTTGGAACCCTTGTCGTTCGACCGCGAATACGGCATGCTATTAACTGAGGCACTGCGGCTCTTTGTTCTGTACACAGAGACCGAGGTCAAAGTATGATGCATGAAAGCAACCCGGTCAAAACACACCTATGTGTAAGTGACATATTCGTTTCATGTTTAAACTTTGGACGATCAGCAGTATATTTTTAAGTGTATGTAAACTTTATGGGGCGCTTATGGGCTGCGATTAAAATGTGTTTTCTTATTTTGTGACTGACTTTTCTGATGTTCTTCCCCAAACAAATTGTTCTAAGCATTTAAAACCGAAATGATTAACTCATTAAAAAGATGAAAAGTTAGTTTGCAGAAAAAGCGTCCAATGCACAAAGTTTGCCTTCTTCCTCGCGTTCTTCCTCGTTAAAGTCATGCATATCGTAACTTCTGCCCAGTTTGTAAATAATAATGCAACCAGAGGCTTAGGGCCATCTCGTCATGTTGAGAATATCAACGGCGATTGCTGGTGGTAACTAATATTGTCAGCAAGATTATGAAAGATAAGTTAATTATGTGTATAAAAACAAAACTTAAATCATCGAATGCATCGAATCAAGCCCTGATTAAAATAGTGGAACAGTACCCTTGTATTTAGTGTAGTAGTCACTCTTCACACCCCTTTGTAGATATTGGAATGTGGTTTTATGTTACTGAAAATGACTGTCTGATTAATTCACTTGAACGAATTACTTAGATATCCTTTTTTACAATTAAATGTATCTCAGAAAATATTCCCTACGATGACAACAAAAAAGAGAGATAATTATTGTTGTTGTTGTGGTGGGGTTTAACGCCATTTTTCAGCACACGATATGCTATACATGGCGTCCAGTATTAATGGTGGAGGAAGAACCCGGGAGAACCCTGGAAAGAACCACCGACCCATGAGAAGCTACTAGCAAGCTTTCTCACATACCCATGATAATTATAGAAAAAACACTATGAAAACCCAGATGGCATCATATGCAGGTAGACCTGCCTTATTTGTTGGGCTGCGACCCAGACTCCTTTCGGCAGAGATCTGTTAATGCCTACCACCTTCTTCCTTTTTTAAACTTATTGACTGATTTCTTAAAGTTAAAACAGAAGGTCAGAATAATATACCCAACATGCCGACATAATACGAGAACACGAACACACAACAAACCGGGCGCAACAAAAGCTAATAATGGCGGAATGTACAGTAACTTTTTGTTACATCTTTAGACGTGTGGCAGCCAGATTTTGACTGTAAATGTAGTTAACGTTCTTAAAAGGTAATTCTTTTTGCGTTTTTCATGGAAGTCGGATGTCCAAACACGTTTGAAGTGATTTCTAAAACAATTTCAAAGACTGCAGATTAACTTTTTGAGTTTGATTTTTACTTTTGCTCACAACTATACCATCTGTACTCAGGTCCAACTGGGAAAAACTTCCGTCGCATAATGCGCTGGCAGATTAGGGACTATATTGTTTGTTTTACTGATTACTCCAAACAAACTGTGTCAACCAAATATCTGACGGTGAATCATGCGACGGAAGATCTGGGTGTATGCAGTTTGTATTTTAATCCGAATTATAAGCGGGTACATGCGGTAGTTATTGCTGATGATAATCGTTGAAATCGTCCTTAACATTGCGCGAGGTTTTACGACGAGAATGCTTATGCAACAAGGTCACACTCCCATTCCCGATTTAAGGCAAACTTTCATTTTTCAGGGCAGGGGTCCTGGTCATTTGCAATAAAGAATCGCGGAGAAATACAGTGTAGAAAACTGTGTACGCATCTTAGAGGAGTACTATAAACGCAGAATTTAAATTCCTGCTTTTCTGGAAATATTGCAAAAGATGTACAACTTTTGTGTAATGTACGAAAGTTTTTAATGTGTTAAGAAATCACCTGTTTGCCTTGAGATAGTTGTCTTTAATTAATTAATTGTATGGTGAGGCAAATAGAACAAGGGAGTCTCTATAGCTTCAAAACCCAAGGGACCTAGTACAACAATTCTTGAGATCTGTTAGAGGGAAACATTTAGTATTAATTAACTTTTCATTAGGGTGTCTTACAACCAAGTCCAAGGTATCTCGGGTGTTCGAGTCAATGAGATTCTGCTGATAAATTTAATTAGGTGGTATGTTAGAGAACCATGACAGATAAATGTGGAACCATCGCCAGAGAGAGGGTACCTGCAAGCTGTCATCGAACATTTTGTAAAATTTTAAAACGAAGAAATTTGAAAATATCGCGATCTAGTACAGGATGATGCATCAGTAAGCAGGCAAATCTTGTAACTATTAACCGAAGGAAGTGTTCGCTCCTTTGCTTAATAGGGAATACTAGTAATTACGTATTAGTTATCGTTATTATATTATTCACAAAAGGGGGGGGGGGAGGAGGTCCTGATAACCGTTACTTAAGTGATCGCCGGATAATTGCGCGTTCAGTTATGGTTATTATCCACAACGGGACGATTGTTTATTTATCAGCATCGTAAGTGTGGTCAGAGATTTCTAGCAAGTATAAAGCATATCATGGGTGTGATGTAACAGCAATGAGAGAAGAAAACTCACGTTATTACTGTTTGTAATAGAAGACCTGGTGGTGATACAACTTTCTTGAACATGAACTCTAACTCAGAAAAAATTCACAGTTAAGTTAACTGAATGATTTAATTAATAGAAAAGAAAATGAAGTAAAAATTTATACTGAAGAGTTAATGGCTGTAACAAATATGACAGAATTTTTTATAGTAAAAGTACGCACCTTCTTTTCACCCCAAATTTTAATGTACAATTGTTTTGATATTTTTCTTATTCTATAAAAAATGCATATAAAAATTTATATTATGTTAAGAATGTGCTTTTAAACCAAACCCATGCACGAAAAATGTATTATATCCATGACAAAACGTTACTGTCAAGGTTCTAAAAATAGCAGACCCAAATAGTCCTTATTAGCCGCAATAAAATGCAATGTCGTAATTCGCTTAATGCGCAGTTCTGGTTGGTATTTAGGCATGACTACAAAGATCGACTGTGCTACGTTTTTATCGTTTGGGTAATTCAGTTGTAGTGCAACCAGTCTAAAATCGAATCCGATATTCGCCGGTGTACTAAATTGTAAAGACTACTGCGATTTCAATATTTAATTCATTGATTTGTTCAATAGTGGCACGGCATTTTCTAATAAATTTGAAGTCGACAAAGAGTTTCTCGCGTCAGAAAGTTTAATGAGTTTAATGTCTTTTGTTCCATTCTTAAAAAAACCCACTTTGTCGTGCCGTTATTAAAAGCCGCACAAGTGACTGATCTTACACAGGTATTGAAATTTTATTATCTTTAACTTTTTGCCTGAAAAGTGTAGTTTTGTCACTAAAATGAGAATATCAAGGGTTAGTGATTGTTTAGAAGAACATTTTCAGTTGTATAAGTGATTCTTGCCACAAACCTTTTTAATGGAGTATTGATTAATTCCCAGAAACATGTTGGTTTTAGTTCTAGGAGAGCGTAACAAGAATGAAGTGGCAGTTAAGACAGCAATCTTAATTGAGTGAGTGAGAGCTTGATCTTTTGCTCGAGATAGGGTCCAAGAATTTTGTGCTATCAGCGTTCCATTAAGTACGAAAGTTCCACCTTTTAGTGCCGAATGATCAAACTGAGTCATGAAATGAGATTTAAACATCTGAGTATTATTTAAGTACAGGACACTAGTTTCAATAGCAATGGTGGTTTTGGACGCATTGTTAATGGGTCAGAGTAAGCTCTCGAGTCAGCGAATCAAGGTACTCTTCCAACTAAGAAACAGTGAAAACAACTTGAAAATTTGCAATACAGACGCTTCATGATTAAATACCGACCCCTCCCAATCGGAACATCCTCGACCTTGTTTCATTGCATGCTAGAAAAAACGTCCGATATAAATAATGACGATTTTGTACTACCCTCAAGTGAATGGTTGTGATTATGTCATAGTAATTTCTTTGACATCACTCGGATTAGATGATGTATAACGGTTTCAGGTTAGTGAAATCGAAATATTTATGCAATTGTTTAATTACTAAGTTGCAACAATAACATTAAAATCAAAATTGCAGGCATTTGAATGATTGTTGAAACATCATCGATTGTTCTTTTCAACGCCGTTCACTTTATAAGAATCTCTTCTTGCACATCTATCTGGACGTTCACTCACCAAAAGCTTACCAGTTTTGGATGTATTACTACGATTAGCTCCGAGTCCTTTTCAGAGCTATTCTACTCACATTGGAAAGAGACGATGTTATTCCGAATGCGACCCTACCCTGCTCCTACCATTTTCATTTATGTTTATCTCCTCGGATGTGGATATAAAGTCAAGGACAGTATTGTACAATTTTAGACCACCCCGACCTATAAGACAAAGTTTAAAATCTTTGTAGTAGAGTCTTTGATGGATAGTACCACGACTGCATACCAGTAATGTAAATAAAGTCCTTGTCTTTAATGGTTTTGGATAAGATTAGCAAAAGCAGATAAGCATGCACGGAAATACACATTCTACTGATTTAATAGATCGCACCATTCTTTTATATTTTGGCTAGTTTCTTTTTTGGGGGGGGGGAGGGAGCGGAGGAGATATGATTTTGGAGGATTTCGATGTAATAATATAACACAGAAACACTGTGTCAGTAACGTTAAAATAGGATCAAAACAACACTTTTTTGCAGACGGTGAAACATTCAACTTACACGCACTTTCTCAACGGTCGCCTGTGATAATCTTAAAGTCATTTTGTGTTCAAACGTCTTTGTAAAGAGCTCAGAAGAAAACAAATCGGGGAAGTAAATGCAATAATGTTTTCCAAAACAGAAAGTAAACCAATGAAGCAAAAATGTTTCTGGATTGTATTTATCAATGATGTTACAGGCATTTATAGGTTACAGATTCTATATACCAATGTAGTCACTTTGTAAATGAAACCAAAACTAATGGTTTCCTTTGGTTAATACCAAACATTACATTGACCAACAACATAATGCTTATTTTTATAAACTATTTAAGCATGTCTTTACTGGATTTGAACAAACATTCAAATGCTCAGTTCGATAGTTGATATAAAGATTTTGGAAAATTGCACTGACCAAGATTTTCTCATTGGTTGGTGGAGATGTATTTGATACTTTGAATTATCGTTTACTTTTGACAGATCTGATGCCACTTCATCACTAAAATTAATTTAGCCATCTCATTCATTTCGATTTCAATTGATTTCATATTCACTCGAACAAGCCTAAATGTCAGAATGAATCCAGTAACTTTGAAGGATCTTGACACTTTATTTTAATTCTGAAACTTTCCCTCACAACGTGGCTGGATAATATTAAATTATTAAAAAGTTATCACGCATTTGTTAAAAGTAACTTTATCCTCGGTGACCTAAATCAACGCAAGTCTTAAACGTTTAGTTTAAACATGTTTTATTGCCAAGATTACAAGTATGGATACAGGGCAAAAGGACTGGAAATAGGTTTTTCAACTTAAAAGATAGTCCCCATTATAAATATAAATACTTAATTTACAAGCATGCAGGCAATAGTTCTGGAAAAAGTAAGGACAGGTGACATACATGAATAAAATGAGAGCGATGAAGGAAGGATAAGAGTGGAGGAATAGTATTTGGTGTATTGTGGTATGTACAAATTTTAACTGTACTCAAAATAGAACAACACGTATTCATATGTTTGTGAATGTTTTTGTGTTAATAATAGATTTCTGCTTTTCATTTGGTAGAAAAAAAAGTTTGTTTCTGATGTGTAAAGTACGTTGCCAAATAAAAGTATTAGTATCAATATTAATACTCATTAATGATAATCTGCGATAAAGTTTGATTCTTGAGTTATTAAGTAGTCTGCATTCAAAACGAAACTGATGGTCGTTTGCTATTGGACATTTGCATGAACAGGAAGTATTAGCCATACGATTACACCTAAATAAATCATAATTCGGCGATCTGCATTTGTGTCTTAACCGGATTAATAGCACATAAGCTTGCCTATTACTGAATTCTCAGTAACTTGGGTTAGAAATTTTGCGCTAGTAATTTCTATTTTTTAAGGTTAGTAATGATAAACAATTTCTTGTGGATTGTGGCAGACCGTTCCATGAGTCGATAAGTGCTGACATGTATTATTCCTTGTAACAATTAGGTTCTATATTTGTCTTGAATTATGTTGTTCGAGTTTCTCGGAATATAAGGTACAAGTTGGGCGTGAATCGGTTACGTAATCCGGAGCCTGGATGTTGACAATTTTATAAAAACTGCAGAGATCGTTCGACTTTCTGCGAGAGTAGACCATACAGTTTCAAATAAAGGGCTTCTCTGCTAACAAATTTTGGAAGTCCAGAAACTATTCTCAATGCTCACAAACTGTAATTTTTCACGTATTTCAGAGCACGAGTTAGTAAAAAAAGGCCATATTTCAGATGCATATTCCAGAAGTGGGCAACTGTACGTTAAATAATTTTTTATGCAGATTGTTTTGATAATACATAGGTAAGTTTCTACAGTTATCCAGTTCGCATAGATACAG
>JAECUM010094600.1:0-13361 GCA_016617855.1 Megalonaias nervosa | reverse complement strand
AGGGAGGGGGCGAGAGAGTGATAGTTTTATGGTCAGTAGTAATGTTCATTAAAGCAGAATAATGACTTAGATCAACTGTAAATATATTGAAATATTTTAATTACCTCTTGTTGGTTCGTCATTTCGCTTAGTTTCTATTCCACGCTAATTTTCTTACGCCAGTACGTGAATGCAAAGCGTTCAGTGTGTATGAGAAGCTAAAGTGTTTGTAGTGCTCTACTTTCTTCATAAAAATAATCTTTCATGTTTAAGTCATAAGCGTGTCCTAATTTGATTTAATCAATGTGAATAAAATAAAAACTTTAAAAAATCGACTTATAAATTTGCAAATGTGATTGTGAACAGCTAGAAAAGGTCTAGAACTGCATTTTGTAGCGGACACACTCGCAGGTATGTGAGGAGTTCGTTCACTCGATCAATACACAGTTTCCCGGAGCATATCTTAACTCCGTTGAAGGGTAAATATACGTATTTGTATGTGATATAACTAAAATATATGCATAGTATATACGCTTTATCAATGATATACCACATATATTTTATTTATATCACATACAATTACATATATTTGCTCTTTGAACGGAGTTCAGATTTACTACAGGCAGCTGTGTATTGACCTAGTGAATGAACTCTTCATATCCCCGAGTGTGTCCGCTACAAAATGTAATTCTATGGCTTTTGTGGCTATTTACAATCACCTTTTCATATTGATAAGTTGATTGTTTTCATTTTTTGGTTTCTAGTTTTCTTCACATTGATTAAATCAATATAATAAACAATTATGATTTAAACATAAAAAATGGTTTTAATAATAAAAGTAGAGCACTATAAACACTTGGTTAGCTACGCCATTCACACGAACGCTAAGCCATTCATCTACCGGCTCAAGGAAATTAATGTGGAATAGAAACTAAGCGAAATGACAAACCAGCAAGAGATAATTAAAATATTTTAATATATTTACAGTTGATCTAAGTCATTATTCTACTAACCATAAACCTCTCCCCCCTCTCTGTCTCTGTCTGTCTGTCTGTCTGTCTGTCTGTCTGTCTGTCTGTCTGTCTGTCTGTCTCTCTCTCTCTCTCTCTCTCTCTCTCTCTCTCTCTCTCTCTCTCTCTCTCTCTCTCATCCTTTGGTCGGTTTGACTTAATTTTTACCATCATTCATAGGTCCAGAGATATCGTGGAATGACACAAACGAAAATCCTCTACATTCATCATTTCATAGATTTTAGCCCGTATCTTGCTACAATGGTCCAGAGAGAGAGAGAGAGAGAGAGAGAGAGAGAGAGAGAGAGAGAGAGAGAGAGAGAGAGAGAGAGAGAGAGAGAGAGAGAGAGAGAAGAGAGAGAGAGAGAGAGAGAGAGAGAGAGAGAGAGAGAGAGAGAGCTTTGGACATTTTCATATTTAATTAATAATAATCGAATTTTAGAACATTATAGTATGTTTAAGAAACAACAACAAAACAAAACATTAAAAACATCACAGTATGTGCACCAGGTAATGAGGAATTTACTGCTTTGGACATTTTCATATTTAATTAATAATAATCGAATTTTAGAACATTAGCAGCAGAGAGGGTGAACAGACCATTTTGCTTGAGACATTATTTATGAAAAAATAAGCCTTTCTACGAAAATGAAATCTTAAGGTCAGCGACGTTAAACCACAACCTCTAACCCTGACTCTGTCAGGCCCTGAGATTTCTTAGGGTTAGATTATCTCCTTACTTTATCTCTGACTCGCTGGGGTTTTTTATGGTGTGTTTATATTACTAGCTGGTCACTCAACGTTGGTCGTTCACCCTCTCTGCTGCTGTAAATTAAACAGTCATCATAAATATTATCAATAATGATTGGAGAACCACACTCAGCTAGATTAGCTCGAGAGCGACTAGATGCAATCAAAAAATATATTTACCCGTCCGTGATTTAGTCAAACAACAACTACAAGCTCGTCAGGAGTCTCAGGTGGAATTTGCAGAAGGTGCAGAACAATTATTTAAACCGATTGTCGAACCAACAAAGAAAATTGTTACAGCAACTGAGGCAACACAAAGAGCTCTTGAAACATTACCTGTCGATATTGCTGGCCGTATTCAAGCAGCTCAACCACAACCACAACCACAACCACAACCTAAACCAAGAACTAAGATAATAGATAAATTTACGCCTGAAGGTATCGCTGCTATCAGGGATCCAAAAAAATTAATTGATATTGCCGCGTTTGGATATGATGAAAGACAAAAATATGTAAAACCAGAACATGTTAAATCTCTAAGACTTGCTGATTGGATTAGGGATGTATATCGCATCGTTACTGGTATTCCAGAAAGTAGATCTGATGAAGATATTAATAATTTTAATAGATTTGATGAGGATATATATAAGCATATCGAAAGAGCTAAACAATTTAAATTACAGAAACCAGTAAAAACACTTGAAGAACAAGTTCAACAATTTCCACAATTGCTACCACCACTACCATCACCACAACGATCACCACAACAATTACACCAGTTATCATCATCACCACAACGATCACCACAACAATTACAATTTGAATTACCACGATCACCACAATTACAACTAATGGAACAAATAAAACAAAAAAAATTAGAACAAGATAAACATTTAGAAGAATTAATGAAACAATTGCAATCACCACGACGACCAGTTAGAACAACAGAGGAAGAATATCAAGATCCTGGCGCAACTGGAAGTGGTTTAGGAAGTGGCTTTATTACTTGTCCCAATAACGTCCTTGCTGATGTTGATCGACTAGAAATTCTCATGGGAGGAAAACGAGCTGACAATAATTCCCCAGAAATTATTAATGAAGCAGCTGATATTTGTAAACGATTATTTACAGGTGGTGTTATGGATATTAATTTGTATCAGTCCCTCATTAATGAAATCGCCGATGAGTATCATAGTGACTGAGTATGTAATTAGATGCAATTAGTGATAAAATCACTTAATAATAATATGATCATATACAATACTCATAGACCAACCATGATCAGGGCAATAAATTCACGATTACCAGTATACAAAACGACATACGGAGATGGACTAGGTGATGTTGTTCAATGTCTATTTAGAGGGATAGCCCCAAAAGTAATACCGCTTGCAAAGCAATTAGAAATGAAAGCTATTGACGTTGTTCGTGAAAAAGCTATTGGCGCTGTTGGTGATGTTGCTAGCAAAGCATTTTCAGCGATCAAGGATAGACTAGCGCGATTAATACGCAGACCGCCAGCGGTCCGACCTCAACTAGTGAAACTGGCCAGCACTGAAGTGATGCCCGCAAATGTCAGTAAAATAATAAATCAAGCTGTTAATCAAAAACTAGCGGAGTTGGCTACCAACGCTAATGTTGGGTTAGAAAAAGGAAAAAATATAACCGCTAGTCTGGTATCAGGAAGCGGTCTTCGTCTTAGACGAAGACGATAATAATAAAGATGTTCAAGCGTATATCTGATCCCGCGTTTGACATGGATGCACCAGTTTTAAAAGATGAATCTGTGCGCGATTATCAATATTATTCTTATGACGCACGAGATCCAGCTCAGCGTGGACAAATTGATCTGCAAGTTCAGGATACAAGCAGATACTTCTTACCCGCTGAAGCATTTATCGAGGTTGAAGGTGAAATTTTGCGAGCTGATAATACTGAATACGACGCTGATGTTGGTGTTGGTTTTGTTAACAACGGTGTTATGGCTTTATTCAAAAGCGCCATATACATGATTGATGGAAAAATTAGTGAAGCAATCTATAATGATGTTGATGTTGCCACGACGATATTTGGTCTTGCGCGATATAGTGATGATTATTCAAGATCAGCTGGACCATCAATGACGTTTGTAAAAGATACTTCTAATTCTCCAGAGTACCAACAATATGAAATAGGACGCCCACAAAACCATACTAGAAACGCCGCCGCTGATGTACAGAGTATGATTATTAATGTAGATCCAGATTTTAACTTAGGATTTAGATCATGTCGAGCAATGTTAAGCGGTGCAAGGAGAGCATTTTCGTGTGCGATTCCATTATCACATATCTTTGGATTTTGTAGAAATGTTAGAAAAGTTATTTTCGGAGCCAAACACACAGTTGTACTTGTGCGAAAAGCTACTGATGATGATGCAATATGGAGGCCCGCTGGTGCTGATGCTGGTATAGTAAAATTAACAAAACTTCCATTGTGGATGCCAGTAATGACTCCAACAATACCTGAAGAAGAACATTTACTTTCTTTTATGAGCCAAGGTGGTAAATCAATGTTATCATGGTTGACGATGACCACAGATGCTGTGCAGAGTAATGTTAATGGTTTATTTACTTGGCAAATAGCATCACAGCAAGGTGTTTCTGCACCACGGCATATATTTATTGCGCTTCAAAATGCTGCACGAGTAGACTCACAAATCGAAGCATAATGATATTTGATCAACTCGGTGTTTCTGAGGTTTCTTTAAGGATAAACGGACATCAAGAACCTTCTGAAGAAGTGTTGCTAAATTTCGGTCAAAATCATGTTGCACGTGCATATCATCGATTAATGACATTCATGGGGCGTGATCAGAATATTGATTCTGGTTTGCAAATATCACAGTTAGATTTTACAACATTATATCCGATTTATTACTTTTCGCTGGAACATTTAGATTTAACCAGACACCCCGTCGTTGATATAAATTTTCGAGCTCGCGTAAACAGAGATGCTGTAGATATTCCTGATTACAGAGCAATTGCTGTTATACTTAGCGATAAATCAAGGTTACTTGAAGGTGTTGGTGGACGAATGAGAGTTATTGATGCCCCAATAGAAAACATGTAATTAGATCGCTCATAATAATTATAAATGTCACATCTAGTTAATGTCAGTCTGACTCCTGGTCAGATTAAAAAGCTACAATCATCATCAAAACATAATTGTGCGGCAAAAATATCACTAAAGCGAGAACAAATCGCGAGTGGTCCGAATAAGCTATCATTATCAGAACGCCAGCATAAGCATTTCAATGAAGCAAAAAAAGTTAAACAAAGGTATAAAACTTAATCTTTCTGCGAGTGTCATTAAAGACATCGTTAAAACGGGTGGTATATTTCCACTTCTTGCCGCGTTACCAGCAATAATAGCCGCTGCAGCCCCAGCTGTTGCAAAAGCAGCTGCATTAGACGCTGTTGGAACAGCTGCTGTAATGGCGTTAAAGAAAGCAACGGGTCAAGGAATTATACACGCAGAAAACTTAAAAAAAGATCACGGGCAAAACAACGCGGAAGACGTCTAAGAGCACCAAACGTTCCACAGCCGGGCCGTCTAAGATTATTAGGCCCGGCATACGGTCGCGGTCTAAGATTACCAAGGACCCCGTATTCATGGTACGGAAAACGTCTAAGACTGCCCCGATAACTTCGTCATCGAATTCGATGATTTTCCCCATGTCCAATTTTGATTTACTTAATGCTGCTAAGCAATTGAATATAAAAAACTTTAGAGGAGTTTTTATGCGTGATCAATTACCTACCGTTGCAATGCGACAAGAAACTGGTATTATTAATCTCGATAAAAACTCTGGACCAGGCACTCATTGGGTGGCGTATGCAATTGATCCACGTGGAATTATTTATTTTGATTCGTATGGACTGGCGCCACCAAAAGAATTTTTAAAATATATAAATACTCCTATGCAAAGTAAGAATTCGATGCGTTCTAAAATCTGGTATTCAACATTACCAACACAAAAAATAACGGATCCGCCGATATGTGGTCGAGACGTACTCGCTGTACTTGATGCTGTATCAAAATCAACAACACCACCTCATAAAGTCGTGCATGAATATACCACGTTGTCACACTTAAACAGATATCAGTAAATGTAATGGCAGATATTTATGGAAGATCCTCTCGGAAAGCTCAGCAGCAAGTCGATTTATCTAAATATGCAACTCTTGATCAGCTCAGAAATGAAATCGATTATTTATTAAATGCCACAAGTGTGGATCAAAATGAAGTCGTTGTTTTTCAGGATAAACAAGGACGATTAAAAACGAGTAATATACAACTGTTAGATGTTCTTATACGAATTCCCACCGCGGTTATTAATAATATCGTTATTTTTTCTGATCAAGGTAAAATACAAGATTCTGTTAAGTCAGTTAACGATTTATCAAGCGAGCTGGTGATTCATTAACGGATAACATTATTATGAATCGAAATAAAATTATAGACCTTGGAAACCCATACAGATGCAGCAACAAAAAAATACGTCGATGATCAAGAATCTAAGTACGTTTTAGTCAACGGTGGTATAATGCGTGCATTTCTCAATATGAATAATAATGGTATTAATAATCTTAGAACACCAGAATCAGATTTCGACGCTGCAACGAAGAAATATGTAGACAATAAGGAAATCCCTATGACAACTTCGTTAGCTACAATCAATAATGAAATGACTACACTCAATACTAATTTTACTAATCACGTTCAAACTTTCTTAAATTTTCGTAGAAACATAAACAGATCTGTTAATGATTTTTTTGGAACTCCACCAACTGTTGATATCAATCTCTCCGAAATTAACATGAAACTCAACGACATTATTAACGGAATACCTAATATTGTTCAAACAACTAATCTGATTAAAATTCCACACGGACAAATTAAAAATATCGTGTACACAGTAGCATCAGGATCATCAACATGGACACCGCGCTATAACACTCTCGAACACACCGCAGAAGTAACTGGGTTATACAGGCTATCCGTATACGGTTTGGAAATTACTGCGGCCACTTCATTATCACCGAATGTATATCATATTCCTCTACTGGTGATGCTAACCAAGGACATCAAAGAAACGTTCACGTTAACATCAACGGAAATGCCCCCGAGACGTTACTGGTGGTGCCTGGAATTCGTAGCTGAAACTGTTTAATTACTTAATTAAATGACGTTGTCATTGTATAATGAATCGAGTGACTGAGTCACTTATCGACGTTCAACGTCACAGATACGCTCAAGCATGTGAGTGTCAAACCAAACTGAAAAATATCATCGACGATTATACAGTAAAAGTAAAAAAATATCGCAGACGTATGGTTGTTATTGATATAATTGTTTACTCAGTTTCCGCTGTTATTGCTGGAACCGGATTATTATTATCAACAATAACAATGACAGCACCTGCAGTTGTAACAACTGTCGTTTCAACTTCAACGATTATTGCAGGTATTCTTAATATTATCGCTAAGAAGATATCTACGTGTACAAATGATAAATTACACAAGTATATAATAAAATTACACACAGCAACAACATCTTATTCTAAACTATCATCGTATCTTTCTGCGTACCTCAGCGATGGTAAAATATCTGATGAGGAGTTCGCAACGATAATGGAAACTTACGATGAAGCATTTAGAATGGAACGCAACGCCTTCTCTAGCGATTCTAGTGATAAAGTAACTTGCGATAAGAATGAAGGTTGAATTCCCGAGAGTGCGTTCTATTAAAATAATAATTAAATAACGGAGTATTTTAAATAAATGTCAGCGTTAGAACTATTACAACAGATCGTCACTAATACAATGCATACAAAAACTACTATGATATCATTAAGTTCGACCAATCCTGAATTTAGCGTTAACTTTCCAACTGCAATTTCAGCAAGTGAAATAGCATTAGCTCAATTACGAGTTTATAATAGCTGGCCAAATATCAGGTCAAAATCGTTTGGTGGATTACCAGCAAAACAATTCACTTGTATTTGCGAATAAGAATAAACCTGATGGAACTCCTGATTATCAAGTTGTTGGAATTTCAACGGGCAGTTATCAAATAGAACAGATTAATGATGAGTTCCAACGCAGAATTAAATCTATCACAGGAAAAGAATCCAAAATAGCAATCACTGGTTACGAACCAACATTATCAGCGGTGATTGAAATAAATTCCCCTGATTATGTTGTAGATATTTATCAAAGTTCCATCAGATCCGTGTTAGGATGGCCTGATGTTCCTCCAGACCAAAGGTCAAATGGAATTCCAGAACCAACCATACAGGAATTAAAAACAAGAGAAAAAAGATTCATTAAAGATCCAGAATATCGAAATAACCATCCATGGCACCGTATAAAATTTGAATTAGATCCAAGCAACAATGAACATTACTTTACCGATTTTGACGGTAAAAGGATCCCCAAGATAACTAGATCAGCATTTAATATTATCATCGTAGACGCCAGGACGCAAACTACTAGAGATATTGTTGATGAAAAATTTTTTTAAATGTTTTTAGATCTTCTTAAGCCTGAATACGATAAAAAAAACTTAATGATTTAAGAAGTTTATTTATTTCATTATCTCAACATTATGACGATGGTATAAAAAATCAGATAATCGAAACAATAAAACATTTAAATGGGATCTTATTTGATTTATATATCGCCAATCGAAGTATTATAAACGTTGCGACTGAAGTCAGTGGAAATATTTACACAGGTCTAAAACAAAAACAATTATTTCTTGATCATTACAAAATAACAGAAAAAGATTTACAAACATTTATAATACCAGATTTAAATAACGCTGAAATAAAAAAACAACTCAACGATGTCATTGATGAATATTTCCCTAAAAGTATTTGCAGCGTGGATAAAAATAGCCCCACCACCGGTTATTCTTAAACACAATAATGATCCATACGGTGGAGGCCGTCATATCTCGCCTGGTATTGTTAATATAACATCAACGATCGCAGTCAATCTAGTATGTGATGTAACTGATGGCAGCTATCAAGTAGATCTTTCAAAAATTAGCGCTGCTGAGCATGGTTATATATTATATTCATTTAGCCCTCAAGCGCCACCCGGGTGGTTAATTGTGTCTGAACCAATTAACCCCGTTTATCTACGTGTACATAATCCGTTATTATCAAGGATACATTTCAAACTTACAGACCAAATAGGACGTATTTTGGATTTGCAGAATGAAGTTTTAAGTATTAATCTGTATGTATAAGATCATAGAGCGTTATATCGCAAAACAAAAAAAAATATCCGAATCTTACTCGGATCAGAATAATTTTTTTTACTGGGGTAAATCAGAATAAAATAAAATAAGTAAATAACCTGTATACTTACCAGGGATTTTGTTTAGCAATTATCACATTAACTCCAACTTCACTTTCATTTTCACAATGCTCTCTTAACTGTCTTATACGAAGGTTCACAATCTTTTTCTGTTCGTATTCATGAGATAATTCTAACTTAATTTTATCAATAGCGTTTGAGAGAGGTACAAACAGTTTTACCTGATTATCTGTAACTGTTGCCAGCGACTGTAATATTGCCTGCTGGATAAACTTCATGAATTTATAATCAGATGGTAAAGTGTACCTGTTCTCTAATTTCCGTTGTTCTAATGATTCAAAGTCAGACAGAATTTTTTCAGGATTAAGATTATCAGATATATTTACACCGTTATGCTGTAATATTTTAATCGCAAAAATAATAACATTAATATTTTCAGAATTCATTATATTATTAGTGTTTGTTTAATATAAAAATAAAATCAGAATAAAATAAAAATAATAGTCCCTAAGGACTGTTTCAAGATGATTATATACATATGATTATGATTATGATTATATACATATGATTATATACATATGATTATTATATACATATGATTATATCTTAATTAAGGACAACACAAAACACAGAATCTTAATTACAGTAGCGTATTTACAGCAAGCATATTTACAGCACAGTTTAACCCCATATGAAACCCCAAGGTTGCCAAAGGTCATCCTAGTAGACGCAGAGGTTATACATAAACTTATCTTATAGACGCATAAACACCCCCCCCCCCAGCGAATTCCTAATCGAAACGAAATACTAGAAATTCAGAGGGCTGTCTAGGCATTATGATTTTATGTAACCCCTTAAATCAAGCAAGCATACTTACAGTAACAGTATTTACAGTAACGTATTAACATATTTACAGTAACGTATTAAAATATTTACAGTAACGTACTAACATATTTACAGTAACGTATTTACATATATTTATATTGACAGCACAGTTACATATAAACTTAATTCTAAGAACTTTACTCTAGGACAACATACAAACTTATCTTAAGGACAATACTACGGGCCTTCTCTACGTTCAATAGAAC
Organism: Megalonaias nervosa; assembly: GCA_016617855.1. Lineage (NCBI taxonomy): Eukaryota > Metazoa > Mollusca > Bivalvia > Unionida > Unionidae > Megalonaias > Megalonaias nervosa. The sequence continues at coordinate 3,164 of JAECUM010094600.1, read as the reverse complement.
TTTTTGCACAAGTGACATGGTGGGAGAGTGTACAAATTTTCTATTGAAACAATAGACAGGCTGGCTACGCCCAATAAATAATAAATTTTGGCATAATATCGCCTTTCGCCCGACAGTATGCCGGTCACGAGAATCGAACCACGGACCTCGAGCATGAAAATCCAGCGCGTTAGCAATCGGCCACCGGACTTCAGTATGTATATATAATGAAAAAGTTATTATATAGTTAGCGCAGTATACAGAATAAAATCAGAATTTATTGTAATGTATTGTGGATTTCTTAATAAAATCAGAATTTATTGTAAATGTATTGTGGATTTCTTAATAAAATCAGAATTTATTTTCAGTTTTCAAATGCTTGAAACTGCATTACACAAAACCCACAGCTAAAAGTCTGTATTAATCAGACGTTGCCAAGGATACTAAAATAATCGATAAGTTGGACGAACACGCAATGCCATTCATTTCTAAAAATAACCTCATGTACAATTCACTGCTGAGATATATTAGCCGATATAACAAAGATAATATGTGACTCAGGTAAGCTTATTCTTTGTTTTGTAATAGTAAAATTAGCTACAATGGGCTTCTTGGAAACATTAGTGTCCTATGGGACATTCCAAATTATATAAATCTCTATTAAATACATGTATTTAAGACAAATGGATTTTACTGTTTCTTGATTACAACAAAATCCTGGAGGAAAATTTGCGTGCTGACTGTACACACAATTACATATCATTTTTATGAACGATATTTATGAAAAAGGAGGATATATCGATACTTACTTATAGGGTTGGACTCTTTAGCCACTTGATAAGGTGCAAAAGCAATGTGGGTTCTGACCAAAACTCGCAATATCATTAGTACAACAAGTACGACAACTGCAATATTTACTATTATGCTTGACGGAGTTGTCTCGCTTAATCATCTGATACCATAGGAACATTACATCAATGAAAAAAAACACCTGCATAAAACATGAAACTATGAAAGCAAAATGAGACGATACTGGTTCATGAAGAAGGTTCTGGTAGACTAACATACTGAAATCTGATTTTTTGTAGAAATCTTTTGGAAAAAGCAGATCTCCTGATATTATCTGCCACGTATTTTACTGAACGTGATGCTATGTTAAAGTATTTACCAGCAGAATTAGTTGATTTAAATATAATTTCTTCACCATCTGTATTTACGGATTTAACAGCTCTCTGTCTGAATATTTTACATCTTCCTGTATTTCCACGTGCAGAATTTTGACTCTGTGTAATAGCTTGCAGGTTATCAAGCGAGTCATCAAGCTTATCACCACTGATGTGATCTATTACAAATCCATCTTTAATAATCCCAAAATAACACTCGTAGATGAACCTATGTGATAAATAATTTTTATTTCCATTGGTATTAAATATAAGATAACCAGTATTATTAACACTACCGACTGGTTTCTTTAATCTACAGTTCCTAATTACACCATCACGAGATGCTTCATAATTGATGATGATTGGATGCTTTACAAGTTCATTTTGCTCCATTTATATACTAATATTATTTGTTTAAATCATTATTTTGAAAATATAGCGAGATAATCTTCCTCGGTTTTTATAGGAGATTCAGAAGATGTATTTTTTTTATTGTAATATCGTTTCAGCTCTCTGTATTTTTACCACCACATTGCACACACAGTTGAGTTTTTTTTCTGACTCCAAAACCACACCGCACACACGGTTTTGGTCCTTAACTACCTTGTCTAACGCATTGCATATGAAATTCGTTTACGCATGCTTTGTTACAAGGAGAAGTATATCCGATCATAAGCCAATGGCATAGATTCTTTGTTTGAATCATATACAAAAGATTAAAATTCAATTAAATATATATTTGTCTTAATTGTAATAATGCAGGAATTATCCGCGATTGAACCTTATGGAGCTAGATTTGATCTTGACAGACTGCCGAAACACAAATTTAGTTTTTCGATGCAAGATCTAGCTTTAACGAATAAAGATATAACAAAAACGTATCCGTGAAGCCAAAAAGGAATTTCGCGACGATGGTGCGGCTCATGTGTGGTCGACATTCAGAATTGAAAATACTGTTAATGTGATGAATGACAAACGAGGAAGAGAGATTATTGACTACCTTGTTCAGAAATATTTTATTTTAATAAAATTTATTGTAAAGACGGACGATGACACTTGGATTATTCGTGACAAACGTGATTCTGTCCATAAGTCAGGAAATAATATTGTTCTTAGTAAAAATTCCAGACCAGGTTTACTTACTGGTATTGACAAACTATATTACGAATGTGAATACCCTGTGACTGCGGTTGTGTACGCGGTATATCCGTTAAATAATAAACCTGACGTTAGGGATCTCTAACCCATGAAATTGTCAAGGATAAATTGCGTAGCTGAACGGGTTACAGAACACTTCACAAACGCGATACGCGGAAACGGTTTAACGGATTTACGACGTAAAAAATAAACACCTGGGCAGAAACAGTTAAAGATACCGGAGCGTCTATCAGCGACGTTGCTGAGCTGGGAAAGAAATTAAAATTCCCAATAACAGTGAAGACGTTAACCGGAGAGATTTTGTACAAACCAAAATATAAATCAAGAGGAGCTTTGATAGATATTATTGATCATAACGCACATGCATGGACTGTGGCAGTAACAATATTTCCACGAGACAGAACGGTTAAATTTTATAATGGTCATGTATTCGATGCTATCAGAAATATCAGTAAAATTGACCTTGTATCTGTGTGGCTGTTTCAGAGTTCGGAATATGATTATCATGATCAGTTTGTACGGTCTAATGGTGATATTTATCATACAGAATTTCTCCACGAAGAAATGAAAAATCTTGCATTAAAATATACCTCTGATGATATTAAGGTTGAACAATTACTTGATAACTGTTTTACCGTTCCATCAATTGCTGCTCACTACGCTCAGGAGAAAAATTCATGGAAACCGACACGATTGGAATTTCTTGAAGATGTCCAGAAAAGTTGTATCGAATACGGACACGGTGGATTGTGGAATATTAAATACGATTATAATGACGTTATCTCAGTTGATATGGTAGCGTGTTATCCTGGAAGTTTTCTTGGATACGGAGAATGTTCTGAATACTTTAAGAGATTTGGTCAT
>JAECUM010094599.1:0-10589 GCA_016617855.1 Megalonaias nervosa | reverse complement strand
ACCCAGTCACATTATCCTGACACCAGGCCGACCAGTCCTAACACTAACCTCTTAATGCTGAGCGCTAAGCGAGGCAGCTGTTAGTACCATTTTTGTAAATCTTTGGTATGACTCGGCCAGGGATCGAACCCACGACCTCATGCATCCGAGGCGGACGCTCTAACCACTCGGCCACCTGAGCGGTCATATAACCCGTGACAACTGATATCAAATTATTACAACACCTAACAGGTCACTTTATAGAACACTTGCCTGAGAATGGAATCCTCTTACAAATAAAGGTAATGGTTTCTCTTATTTAAATTTCTGCGATATGTTATGACATTCTTAAAGCACATATAAGCTGAATGCAAAACAATGAAAAAGTGTGCACGTGCAGTACGGATACTGGAACACGTTAGAGTGCAAATGCGTACTCCCGCCACCTGGAAAACAATTGATGTGCTGACTCCATCTGCATCTGTATCGGATAACCTCAAGTATAGCTTCAGGTATTGCTACCGGTACCCATGTGACAACCAAATCAATCATTTCAACTTTGGAGTGGCACGTGTCTTGAAGCATACTATTTTGAATCCTTATTTGGGTTGCCGGTATGTATATGCAAATGGAAAGACTCGTTATACTTATACTACTACAGTTCAATTTGAAGTGGTTTTTCATATTCATAAAGTATAAGCGACTGACAAACAGTAAGTAGACGAGTGATTTATTAAATTATTTGTCGACAGATATTTCATAATAAATATATTTAGTATGGCTTTATGATTTTATGACAAATTACATGTGTTCGTAAATATGGTTACATATAACTTTGTTTGCATTAGGAAAACTTTAAGTGATTGTCTGAAAGCATCAGTGGTATTGTTTTCAAAAAATAAACTTTGCGTACAACATTGATAAGAACATTTTCATTCATGTTGACCTCTAGGTCTCAGCAATTTGCAGGCCTATGAACTAATACCCTTGGTTCAAAGTAAAAAGGTTTTTATACTGCACGTGCTCTCCTCCCTCCGTCACCCAACAGTATTTAAAGTATTTTTCAAATAATACTAACAATACTTCCACTAATAATACTGAAAAAGAATTTTGAGCCAAAAAACGTAAACAGTAGTTTTGAAGGTGTTCCTGTGTTTTGAAAGGGACGTACATTACTTGTTTAAATTGTTGTTGCCAGGTTTTCATTTTGTTATTTACCAGGGCCTAAATTGTACTTAAAAAACAGCTCGTACTCCTCTCCTGAAGCATTAAACCTTATTGCTGGTTTCGACGCCTATTTTGTAAATGTTCATTTATCTTTCCATCGATTCAGATATGTTCGTGTTGTATTTTTAGTATACGTGATTTTATTCCTCCATGTGCAGTTGTTAGGACTGGCATTTGTTAAATCAAATATATTATGAGAGTTTTTTATATTTATGAATAATATATATTCAGAAAAAAAAAATGATAACCGGTGCGGTGGAAATAAGTTATTTATTTTCTTGTAGTGAGCAATATCCAGGACCCCCCCCCCCCGCAACAAAAAAAAAAAATATGTAACATTATATCCGAAAAGCTCTTAGGGTAAGGACAAAATACGCGCTTTGTTGTAATGCGCGCTAACCAGGACGAAGCACACAGACTGATATTGGCATATGCTCATTTAAGAACATATGTGCACGTGACACACAATGGATTTTTTTGAGGGGTTGGGGTGGGGGAAGCAGAATATTTGTTTTATTGTACCAAAAAAAATTAATGGAAACTTTGATTCTTGTGCTGACGTGTCTGTATGCTCTGTATTTTGACATACGCTTGTTGTTTGAATATTTAGTTTTTCCAACCTCGTGCTTTCTCATTGTGTTATCTAGTGTTTTGTTTATGTCGTTGCTTTCTGAGGATCGTATGTGAGCCAGCCCACCTAGCGAAGCGATTTAATAACTTGGCGTCTCATCGTCCATACCAATTACGCAAGGGATATAACCCCTGTTTGTGATTGTTCCATCCAGATATATTATGTATTTTTTAGGTTTGTCTTATATTAGTCATTGTTGTTTAGTTTGATTTTGTTACAGTGTTCGGTTTATATTTTATGGTACTCTGTCCTACTTACATATATTCCATATTTAATTCTCTTTATGTATATTTTAGGTCAATTTATTTTATTAAAGCTAGACTATGAATCATTAATCAAATATTTTTTAAAATAAATCCTGTGCACCGATCTATTTACTTTTCGATGCCATTGAATATTGTTTTATATGATTAACTAGATGTTATATATTAAGCTCTGGTAGAAACAATCTTATTTTATTACATTCTGACATTGGAGGTGGCATAGTTTCTTCTATAGTATATTTTATCTTTATTTTCCTTTGCAATAGAATTTAATTTTTATTCAATATGATGTTTTATATAGTCCATTATATATTGTGTTTCCTATGTTTTATATTTATGTCAAAGCTTCCAACTGAAGGTATTAACATTATTTTTTGATATTTTTGTTTGTCCGTCTGTCCGTAACCGCTTCTCATTTCTAACGCGCTATGTGGAAATTCATTAAACCTGGTACACGAGTTGATTATTTGATGACTAAAGGGAGGCAAGATAGTTGGATCCCACCACTAGGATCTCTCAGATGGGGTCAAAGGTCATATATACAAATATTTTAGGAACATTATAGTTTTAGTATGTTTTGATCCAACTTTGGACATGCATTTGTAGGAATCGTTTGGAAGCATCAGAAGAATACAATATAATTAAGACTGAAGTAAAAATAAACTATTGAAGAAAACCTTCACTTGGAACCTGCAGTGAGCATTGATGTTTACATACGAAATATTGTTAGGAACGGAGACAACATATTTGAGTAAATAATAATTCTACTCACTAGCATGAGGAACATTGAGTTTAGATAACCTTTTCATGCTAGGGAAAAGGTCAAGAATATATTCTTTTGATAGAATCTTAATTCTTCTCTGAGAAAAGGAGCGTTTAATAGTTTAACAGAGATTCTTTGTTATAGGAATCCAAATACTGTTTCAATATGTAAATGTCTGTATGCAATTAAAATGTACAAATTTCGCTTAAGTTTAGAACAAAAATAAAACACGCCTTTCTGCCAATTTTACCATTCAAATGGTTACGTATAGACAATATGGTAACTGGCACTTTACTTTATATTTGTCAAACTCTTTATGCGTAAACGTAGGCTATTGTAGGTTACAATATTTTTTATGCTGTCTTTGCCGTTTAAACAGAAGGAATATTTTCAAAATTGTATGTCGCGCTTTTATCATGAGCGATTTGTATCTGTGGCAAAGGTGATATCCCAGTCAAACCCACGATAAAATGCAGATCATAGATGGATACTTTTGTCACTGCTCCATACATTCCAAAACAAAAGTTACAAAAACTACGGGCCCCTTAATACTTGTTTAACTGGAAAGAATTAGGACTTGTAAAAAAAATCAAAATTTAAACTAATCCGTAACGAATATAACAGAGATTCATTTAAGAGAAATTTTAAATGAGTACAGGTTATACGGTGCAGATAATAATGATACATAGTTATGTATGAATGAAACTTTATTATATTTGAAGAAGACAATAATAAGAAAATATGTCAATTCGGTTAGGCTAAATTAATGCTACACTTGACTACCAGACGTAGGAAGAGACAAACGTGGGTGGGAGGGAAATCGGAGAGCGCATTTTAATTTCTTTTTACTATAGAACAGCATCTATAAAATCAGAAACAGATGCAAAATGGATTATATCTTTGAAAATGTATTGGACATTGTGCATAAAAATGTAGACAAGAAGAACACGAAAGTAAAAATGGATGTTTTACAGCAGTGAATATTAACATTGCATGTGTTATTATATCACTCAGAATAAATTCATATATCGATTTGCCTGCATTGGCTAAGAACAAACACGTTTGTATGAATGTAAACAGTATAAATGACAACTGATTTTTCTATCCTAACGAATCAATGTTAGATACTACCCTCTCCCCTACAACCCTCTCCGAAGCCCCTTTTTCACAGTGACGATCATAATACGGTTTAGATAGATGCATTCACTCGTGTTACAGATGTTCTGTTAAAATATATAGTATCCCAAAAGGTTGAAACAAATTTATAAATATGTATGACAGTAGTATAGTGGGACGATAGGGCCCTCATCATGCCAAAGAAGGAAAATCAGCCTGGGGTAATATGGCCCCACGATTTATAGGCCCAAAACCACAGCCTGGGGTAATATTGCCCACAATGGGAATTTTGTATAGCGACTAGTACAGCCTGGGCCTGTATTGCGACAAGAGGAATGGAACAGGTAGGGTGACGTCACGGTACTGGACACTGGCAACATTGTAGCAAGGTAGTACCGTGACATCATGCCACCTGTGTCATTTCTATAGACAAACACGAATCAGTCGCGTTCGTGTTTTAGTAGAGTAGGTTTTTAAATTTTTTTGTTTAGGCAAAGTGAAAATAAATATCTTTTCGAGGCATATGAAGTGGCCCTGAAAAGGGCCTTTGGTTTTCTTCTATTGTCTCCATTTTTTTCCACCAGCTCTTCACTTTTCCAATGATTCCTTTTTTTCTTTTTCTTTTCTTCTTCTGGTATAGAGTCAGGATGTCCCATAGCTCTAAACTTTTGCTATATTTTCATCCAGTTTTGATTCAGTCTGTCAAAGTCCTCTTTCTTTTTTTGGTTTTCCTTCTCCTTTCTCTCTTTTGTCCATATCTCTTTGATTTTCTTCACCTCTTCTCCCATTACCTTTTTCATAATCTCTTCTCCTTTCTTTAATCCGTCTAAGCCTTTTTTGACAGAAGGCCACTCTGTTAAATGGAATATGTCTTCCAAATAACATCTTACTTCTATAACAACATCAATCACCTGTTTCAAAGTTCCCAATCTTACAGATTTTAGTTGTATGAAGCCTCTCAACTTCTCCGCTTCCTCCACTATCATCCCTTGTAAGTCAAAACTGGCTACTTTTAGTCTGGTCACCAAGTCTTGGCTGCCTGGGAATCTCCATTCCTTTTAAAGCCTATCCAGTATGTATGATCCATCCATCATCCAATACCAACTGTCTTTTAATTGGTTCCGCGTTATATATGTCAAGCACGGACGTGAACAAAAACATTCCTTACAGTCACTTCACATATGATATACTATCCACACCAACGAAGGAAGAGATGAAAAACACACCCATATACTATCCACACCAACGAAGGAAGAGATGAAGAACACACCCATAACTACTATCCACACCAACGTAGGAGAACGCATACAACACACAAATTTACTATCCTCATCAACGAACGAGAATGCATAAAACACACACCTATTTACTATCCACACAAACGAAGGAAGAGAAGAAACACATACCCATATCTACTATCCACACCAACGAACGAGAAAGCATAAAACACCCATATATACTATCCACACCAACGAACGAGAATGCATAAAACACACCCCCCATATACTATCCACACCAATGAATGAGAACGCATAAAACACACAAATTTACTATCCTCACCAACGAAAGAGAAAGCATAAAACACACCCAGATGCTATTCACACCAACGAAGGAAGAGATGAAAAACACACCCATAACTACTATCCACACCAACGAAGGAGAACGCATAAAACACACAAATTTACTATCCTCACGAGCGAACAAGAATGCATCAAACACACCCAGATACTATCAACACCAACGAAGGAAGACATGAAAAACACACCGATATCTACTATCCACACCAACGAAGGAGAAAGCATAAAAAACACACCTATCTACTCTCCTTACAACGAACGCGAACGCAAAACACACACACACACACACACACACACACACACACACACACACACACACACACACACACACACACACACACACACACACACCACTAAAGGAGTGAGTGTTTATAGTCACACTACTCTACATTCACTCAAATTGGCAACTTGAATAGTCTCTCTTTTCGAGAGTATTGGGGTAGTCCTGAAAAGGGCTGTTTTGTTTGTTAACGGGAGTGATGGCAAGCTTTTCTTTTACTGTCTAAGATTGCGTCCCGTCTGGCAGCAGGCTTTCCTATACGATACGGCCTGCTTCTGCGGAAAAAGAAGGAGAACTCTTTGGTGTCCACACGGCAGTCGACAAAACCTCTGTCTGGTTCTTGCTGCTGCTACTGGTGCTGCTGCTGTTGTTGTTGTGGCTGTTCTCTCTGCTTCTGAAGTCTGTACTTCTCTGTGCATTCTTCTTGTTCTTTCTTGATTTCCTCTCTAAAGATCTCTTCTATCAGGTCTTGGGCTATGGATAACATCCTGACATTCTCTATCTCTTCAGGTTTAGGTATCAGGTTTAGCCTGACACGATGTAAATTGACGTAAGCTTAGTTCAGCTTGGCTAGTCTGGAAGGCATGTTCATAGGTTGACGAGTCAACAGTAGATGGCCTGACTAGAGACCAACCCGCTTTATATGGTTCAAACGCGGACGCGATAGAAAACATTCCTACTCGGTTTTAGTGTCGGAACGCTATGATAGCGAACGTCATGGTGAGGGATAGAGAGAAAGTGAAAGAGCATATATTTACAGTGTTTTTTTGAAAACAAACGACAGACACATTTTTTTCAAAATACAACATTTTTTATTCAATAACAAGTAACAAGTAACAAGCAACAAGGAACAATAATATCAAACAAATTATTTTTGACAAGGTTGTCAACGTTGTGAAATCATATGAGATTTCCATTGATGGAAGTCATGAGGCCATTGATGTACACTACGTTTCCTAGCTAAAGACAAAATATAGCCATAACGGTCACAAAACCATCGATCTACTTTTTCATCGTTTCTAGAAGAGTGACGATAAAAATAAGTCACTAAATGTTCTAATGGATATCCAAGACTGCGTTGATGAATAAAATACACACAATATTGTCCTTGTAATTTCACATTATTGTATCATGCCGTCTGGGCATCTCTTCTCATAAAGTCAATGATATCGTTTTCCAAAGGGGGTAATCCATACGAATCAAAATATTCCACACAATCTGCCAGTGAGTTCCTGGGAGATGGCTTTCGTCCGTGTTGATGACATAAGCTTGATGGTCTTGAGGTTTGCGATGAGGTAGTTCATCTTTAGCGCACACGACATGATTCCAAGAAGCAATATACGAACTATTGTTCAAAAGGTAATAAAGTTCCCACGTATCCATTTTTTGTTGTGTTGTTGTTGTTTTTTCACAGGTAATGATAAGTCATCAATTCAATTCTGACTTTTTGTTTCAAACCCTCTGTCAAGTAGCGATTTCTTCGTTTAGTTTCCTCACTCTGGGCTAAGAGAGATTCGATGCGATAGATCTCTAGATTAGTCAGTGGTGGGCAGGAAAGATCACGCAAGCCTTTATACCACTCATGCAACACTGCTTCTTCTGAGATGAGACTCCAAGCCTCGTCCAGATACTCGTCCAATTTTTATTCTTGACTCATCATCATTTGACTGGGATGATCTTTTTGACATCCATAACAATATTTCTTGGTCAATTCCGTAATTGTATTCTCCAGGTGTTTAGCAAAACATGACACTAAATTTTGTCCTTGTTCTGACCATCTGGACGTGACAACTACCTCGTCCTCTTTGTCTTGGTCTTGGGGTTCTGTTTTCTCGTTATCCTCCCATTCCATGTCCAAAGATTCTCTACTGTTCAATGAGGGATAGGTGTCTTCCATGGTGTCTAATAGTCTAGAATGACTTCTCTCAAACTGTTGATTTCGATGGTATTATCGAATTCGGCATACAAGATGACGTTGACCGTCTCTGTGAGAGCTTCTGCAAACTGAAGTTCCACACGCAGTTGACCCGATTTTATAGGGTGGAAATGTCCCTCGACGCTGCCTTGGTCTGAAGTGAAATCAAAGGCCCACAAAGTGTGACCTCCTACATAATCTTCGTACGAAATACCGTGACTGTTATTGGTTCCTAGTTGTCCGGTAGCTTCGTACAGGGACAAGTACGATCTCAAGTAATTCTTCTGGACAAAGTTAGGTTCGAAGGGTCTGGTACACAAGGTCTTGCCATCGCGACTGACTTCGATCCTGGACACTCTGTAGTGCTTAAACTCGAAAGGATTCTGATCGTGGGCTCCGTTGAGGGCTGCATTACTGACGATGCCAACGATTAAACGTTTGGGTAACTGTCCTTGGAACAGATGATCTTCGATCTTGGATCGGAGTCCAGCAGCAATGGTGAACGTTTTCACTTCTACACGTCGTATCAGATACTTGGCGGTCGATCTACTCAATGTGTGACTGATGTCGTTTCTCGCTTTAGGTAACACTTCTACGCGACGCACGTAAAGTCTGGCTTCTTGGATGATGGTTTTGTACTCGTTGGCATGAGCCATCAAATGGAACGCGACACTGCTGTGATTGAGCCTCAGGCGAATATCCACTCCGTTGAGCAAATACTTGTCTTGCAACCACATGTCCAAATGCAAACGATCCATCAGTTCTAAATTACGACCTTGCAGAATTTTCCTTTGACGGTCGTTAAAGCCCACATTGTGAGGATTGTCATCGGCTGTCAGGACTGTGTCGTTAAACGTGTCTTCATCTGCGGTATCAGGTTTGCATACCACGCAAGCACCCAGATGAGTGTTCTTGGCCTCTTTTCCGTACGTCAAGAGATTTTCTAGATACGCTCGGTAAGGGTAAGTATCCATGCTGCTGCTGACCAGTTTGTTATTCAAGTACAAATCCACTTCGCTGAACAAAGAATACATGAAATTGTTGACGGGAGCTACTCTGGCATCGGCTCTCGGATTGGTGTTGTCGGTTTTGATCACTTTCAGTTTCAGATACAAGTAACTGCTATTCAGATCGATGTAATCTTCGGGTTGTCCTTTGATTTCAAACTCGATGGGAGCTGAATCCGTCAAAGAGGAGACGGGATGAAATTCGACCTATTGGGATTCTTGCATGGTCATCATGGTGGGAGGCATGGCAAACAGATCCAGTTCCGACTTGGAACAAGCGTAAGACTCTCGGTGCATCATTTTCTCTGATTTAATAATCAAAAACGCCTAACTCTCGGACGGTTTTTCTTTTCTTAGTTTTTCTAGCTCTAGGGGTCCTAGTCCTCTGAAGACGTGTTTTCGTCGTCTTTTACTGCCTTGTCCTTGCTGCGGCGTCAGGGAAGCAGGAATGTCTGACTCGGTATTGCCCAGGGCATTTATAGGAGTTTCTCGCCGGCCCAAAATGTCTTTGCCCGTTTGAAGCAAGACATTGTTGCTTGCTCTCAAGAAAGCTTCTTTGGGATTTTGTTTGTCAATGATGACATTTTGGAGAAATTCTTTGCCGTGCGTCAATGCGGCATCTTTCAAGGCGTGCAATCCCCGTGTCACCATCGGTTTCAAAACGGGAGCCACTGTACGAAAGGCTGATTTGAGCATATCTCCTAAACCATGTCCTCGCTGTCGAGCGACTCCTTGGTACACAGGATACATGACTGACAAAAGGTTAGGGTAATCGTTTTCGAAAATGGAGGTTCACTGTGACTTTCCCTTTGGTGAATGGAATATTTTGTCCCAGATCTCCTTTTATAGTTATGTTGACAGTGTCGAAATACGACTTACTGACGGGCAAATAGTGAGGATTTACAAATTCGCGGTGAACGTGATAGGTGTTTCCACCTTCCTCGGCAGCAGCCGTGGCAGAATCCACTTTGAAAGGAATGACACGCAGTAACGGTACGGAGGTGTGTCCCACCACGTTGTACTCCGCCAAATCGGAGTACACAAAAATCAAATTCAGTCCTTGGTTCATTTCTACAGGGAATCGAAAATATTTCCCAAAATCTGAGTTACCGGTCACGGCTAGTATTTCGTTTGCAATCTTGATCAACTTAGAGTCTCCACCCAAAATGCCATACAATTCAGGACAAAATGTAGTGGCCAATACTTTGTCCTCTGAAACTTTGATGAGTAGGCTGCGAGATATTTTGTGGTAATCGATCGTGACACTTTTTCTGGTTTTCTCTAAGACTTTACCAAACACGTTATTGAACCTGTCAGCCATAGTGTTCACCAAATGTTGACCACTAAAATAATAGCCTGAGGGAATTTTCAACCGATAAGTGGTTCGTTTAGTTTGGGGTCTTGTGATTTCATAGAGTCAGCTACACTGCTACGTTCATCCATGGCTTGTTGCACTTGTTCGTCATGAACTTCTACAGTAACAGTGTTTTGATTTTCGATGATTTTTTGATTTGTGTAGGGTGAATCATTTCCACCAAAGCCACTTCCCAATGGGCTTCGTGATCTAATTGGATGGCCTGAGGTAATTTGGTCGTGTAACAGCACAAAGTGTTATTGGGAAACACCTCCATGGAACTGTCGCTGGGTAACGTTAAGTAAAATTGGTTGTTCATAATTCCAGAGTTCTAGTGTCCGAGGAGTCACTGGAAGTCAGAGGAGTGTCTAAAAGAGGATGGTTAGGGTGACTGTTGGACGGGGGACTGACGTTGGACGCAAGGCCATCGTTGTTGTTTCCGTTAAAGGAATATTTCAGAGACGGATTGGGAAGAAG
>JAECUM010094597.1:0-28940 GCA_016617855.1 Megalonaias nervosa | reverse complement strand
TCTCTCTCTCTCTCTCTCTCTCTCTCTCTCTCTCTCTCTCTCTCTCTCTCTCTCTCTCTCTCTCTCTCTCTCTCTCTCTCATACAGTATAAGAGAAATGGAGAGAGATAGAGAGAGATCAGGTGATTCTAGCTTTACTGTTAGATTTTAAAAATTAAAACAAAAATAATTGAATGAGAAGTGTTGATCTCAAGATCGAAGAAGATAGATATAAAGCACAAAGAAGACTGCACATATTTCTCTACCCAGTTCTGAACAAAATTCGCATGCCTTATAAGAAACACGCACAATATATCTTGGGTAAAAAAGAAATACAGTTAAATTCAAAAGTTGAAATTGCCACCATTTTAGGTCCTCTTTTCTGCATGTTAATCATATTTTTTAAAGGTAATATATTTTGGTCATTTTCTGGTAAATGATGAATTACTATTACAGTGGAATTGTTTATGAACCATCGACGCAGACTTCGTAAATAAATTCATTGAACGTCATAGATATATTGCTGTCTTGTCCAATGAACTGAATCATGAGGTCGGTCAGAGTTAGATGAAATTCAGAGATCCTGTCATCCGTTGATTTACTTCTGCCTTGGTCGACTGTAAGTTCCTAAAACACTTCACGACTTGGATGTGCTGTGATCTCTAGTTATGTCCAGATGTCAGGCTTTTTGTCATGTAATATTTAAATATAAAAGATGGGTGTATATAATTGTGCCCTTTCTGTGTGTTCATGTCACATATGATGAGGTGCACGTTTATCAAGAAACATGTTTTTATCAACTTTAATTGCAGGAAATTGTTTACGCAACAAAATGTGACGGACATGCACGAAAAACAATTTTGACATTAGAGACTGTATATTGTGACACGTAACAAATGAAGTTATTCTCGTTAAATTGGGAAAATGCCGGAAAAAGTGCGCTAAATGCATAATTACACACACACACACACACACACACACACACACACACACACACACACACGGATGAGTTTGGCATTGTAACTAAGGATGCTTATTTTCGTGTGACTGTGGAAGTTATGGTAATTGCAACATTACGTTGCTTTTCACACTGGCTAGATACACCAGTTGTGTACCAATCTAAATAAGACTAACAAAAAACTCAACTAAGGAACGAGTCCCCAATGGCCACAGGATGTTTGCAGCCTGTAAACATGGACAGATTTTTAACGAATGTGTTGATGCAACACAAGTAGAAAGAAGCATACCTGTTGCAAGCACACACTGTTACCATAACATGTATCGACTGCAAGCATTTTCGTAATACCATTAATTTAGAACTATATTTCTTGTAGTATGTCCATTTTAACTTGTCAGGCCTTGGCATGACTTGCTTAACTGGTTCTGGCATAGATCCTGTCTAGAGACATAAACTCATCTATGATCTTATTTCCAGCGCATGTTTACTAATTTTTAAATAATTTTGACCGAGAAAGATCTAGGGAAATTAAATTGACTTTCATTAGGTCAGACATGGTTAAGGAAGTTTCTTTAAATTATTTAATTCTAATGTGCATCATTGCAAACGTTTTGCTAACCTATCTTAACCTACGGGGGTTTTTTTTAAGTTAGGGCGATTATAAATGTTGATGCATGTCTGTTGACTGGGGCGATATGAGCTGAACCAACATACAGTACGTACAACCTTGAAAACAACTGGATAGTCTGGGTTGTTTGAGCATTTACATGTTCTGAAGTCTGTTCTCCTCAGCAACCAGTTCTTTATAATGGTTCTCAAAATGCAAAGATTCCGTAATTTAAATCACTTATGTGTGTTTATTCTTTAGTGCCTTTCAAAATAACTTTGAAATCAATCAACGTGAACTTGTAAACGCGTTTATTTTAAATGCAGACCTAAATCATAATGAATTCATCTGCTTTACAAAGCTTTAAGGAAGCGTTATAGGACAAATAAAGGAAAATAATTACGGGCACGTCCTGTACTACATGGAGATGTCGTGAATGACTAAATAAATGTGTGCAATTAAGAACTGGAACAGCGATAAATTATATGTAGCACATGCATTTATTTTATTCCATGGGTAACATTAACTTAAGCTTATTTTGAGATTCATAAGTTTGTAAAACAGCTGGACTGACACTGATATAAATTCAGACGATATTTCTAAGTCAATTGCAAGTGCACCTTGACACAGTGACCAGTTCTAAGATAACTGGCATTAAAAGTAAAAGGAAATGCACTTCTTGAAATAAAACAGTCACTATAATAAATTTATTACAGTGCCCATAAAACTTGTTTAAGAGAACTGTTTTTACAGGTGAAAAAATGTGCTCCAATTTCAGTTATTTTTAAAAACGTACAGTAAGACACTGGCGATATATATCAATTTATGAGATAGTTTGTTGTGAATAAAGATGTAAAATTATTGTTGTTTTTTTTAAGTAATGAAAAGAGCTTTTAAAAAATGATTTTGAAAAGTCAAATAATGTTCGTAATTTTTTACAAAACTGGTAGAATTCCCGCATATTGCACAACGTCTGTATGTATCTTTACTAACAGTTTGGAAAATGTATGTACTGATTATGTTTAGTACATCTGAGGTTATGTATAATACTATTATTTGATTATGTTTAGCACATTTGTGGTTCTATATAACACTATTTCTTCACTTTGTCTACATGAGATCCAAATTATTAAAGTTCAGATGCACCAAGAGTATCTTATTTGTATGTCGCTAGCATGTACAAAAGTTACTAAAATCAGTTTATGCTGTATTGCCTAAAGAAATAGTTGCATATGTATGATCTGACTGGAAATTTTAAAGCTAGTGGTCTTTCCGGATTCGTTTTTAATCAGACCAGTTTGCGTTGTCATCCTACGAACACGGTAAGAGTCTGAACCCAATAAACGTTTGAGTTTCCGTGTATACTTACGTTCTATTTAATTCAGGTATTATTCTTCACGTGTACACCAATCTCCAGGAAATATAATAGAAAAAATAGCAAGGATTTTCTATTAGTCCAGTTAGTGTAGTGATACCTAGACCATATGAAAAAATTTAACCTATTTTATAAAAAAAAAATTGTTATCTGTAGCAACAACATCGAAAAAAGGAGCTTCTTTGATATGTTTGAACTAATTATGATTCTTATACGAATAAGGTAATAATTCATATGAAAAGACCATTTATATTCAATTTTGGTAAAGTCTGAAGTGATTAAATTGAAAAGAAAAGATATAATTCCACAAATTTTGGTCAAGATCTCCATCCAGGTTGTTACTTTGGAGTAAAATGCACCCCCCAAAAAAAACTTGAAATGGCACTTTTAATCTCTCAGTTAATAGATCGATGAGCGTATCCCTTGCTTGCACCTAAGTTGAAAATATATGCGGTTTTGAGATCCACGGGCCATATCTGGAAATACAGAAAAACAATACTGTGTTGACTTTAATGGCCTTAATATTATTACACAGTTTGGAATCCAAAATAATGTTGTAACGTCATTTACACGATGATTTACAATAATCGGATGATATCAAAACTGTTGAATGTGGTAATTTTAAAATTAGATGATATTAGGTTCCAAAAATTCAGTTTTGTTCATAATTTAATGAGACAAGAAGCCTCAGTTCATTACTTCTCACAGCTCTTTGTGCCATCATGATGGACAAATCAATTTTTGTCCATAGCAAATAGCCAAGAAAATGCCTGCGTTCAGGCAAGTTGGTCAAGACAAACTAAATATTACTACAGTTATTGTGTTAATGTCTTACAAAAGACCCCCCCACCCCACCCCAGTCCGCAAGAAAGCAATCAAAGGTAAACATAACAGAACTAATATAAACATTGCCCTATCAAATATAAATAACCAAACTATCCGCATGTGTCCAATTCAGACTGTAGCAGCACCCAAGGTTTAACAGCAAAATTAATTTCAGATAAATTAAAAGCTATGTCCCCATGTAATAAATTAATGCGTGTTGTAGATGCATTCGTAAGAAAGAATCTTGTCTAAATATGACGCTTCCTCCCATTTAACAAGGAAACATGTTTTCTTTAAAAATATGCACCAAATACATTTTTTAATGACTTATTCCACTTGAATGCAGAAGCTAATTAGCTACGAATGCAGTTAGGATGCTTAATTATATATTTTTTTTAAAAAACTATCTTCCCTATGTATTTGTCCTTTATGCTATTCACGGTTTTATCACTAATAGTTTGGTATATATTTCATGCAATGTTCTACGTTTACAAATGTAAATAAATTCAGTGCATTAGTTAACAATTCAAATATACCAAACTAATTTGACTTATTCTAAGCACTAGTCAAGAAGTTGTATACAAAAAGTCAGCACAGGCTGTGTTCCATTTCCGAAAAGTTCGAATCACGGCTAATTACTTTGATATCTAAAGTAAAACCCAAGAGACTGAACTCAAATGAACATTGAAATTTCTGTTTAGATTTGAATGACGTTGCTTGCATTCAAAGTAACCTTGCACATTGGGTAGTAAATCTCCACACAAAAGATCAGAAAAAATATTAGTATGTAAGAACATCTGATTCCGGAATTCAGTTTACTAATATCTTCCACATTCATCGAAACACATTTGATTATACTAAACCTCTAATTACAGGTAAATACAAATATCAGTTGTTTTTACACACACGCGCGCGAGAGCTGGTTTGTTCTATCTTAGTGTGCACGAGGCAACCACACAGGCACTAACACATATTCGGCATAGAGGATCTTACAAATATCGTTGGGGATGGGGGAAGCGGCTTAAACGAGATGGCAGGGGGTCTATGGTATGGAATCATTAGTGGGTGCCTAGGGACCAAGCCTCCTAAAGTTCTTCTTGTTTTTAAGCGTTCTATGACATGATTTTAACCTTCTAACTGTAAAGAAAATTTACTCCAGGAAACGTTCCGGTTGTTTCGTGCTCATTTTTCGTAGTTTTGGGGGATTATATAAAGTAACTTACAATCATGGACAAAAGTTTAGGGCACAAGAGAGATATAAATAACACCTCCCCTCATAAAGAAAAAGAAACGTTTAAGCAATAAAGCGTTCTTGTACAAAAATTTTGTCAAATGTGACTCTGATACAATGACATGCCTTTTGAATAACATTCATCTTAATTACACAACATATATACAAAATAAAGCAGAATATTACTTCTATACAGGTGCGAGTGCATCTGCAATCACAATATATTTTCCCCCGATGTGTCTAATGCCAATGTTGTATTCTTGCAGCATTAAACTCCACGTCAACAATCCCTGATTTTTGTTTTTCATTATGTTAATGAAAATAAGAGGATTGTGATCACTGCATACAAAATCGGAGAAATAGATTAACTAATATACACCCATATAAAAGCCAAACATTCCTTCTTAATTATAGAATAAATTTTCAGGTGTACATTTAGTGTTTTTTTAAATAGAAAAATAGCCACTGGATAATCCACGACAGTTTTATCTTCTTGAATCAATCTTCCACCAACCCTTGCACCACTTGCATCAACAAACATTTTAAATAATTGACTGAAATTTGATGCTGAAAGAAAAGGTGCACACTTAAGTATGGCCTTTAATTTGTCAATAGCTTCCTGAGATTTGTCAGACCAATGAGTTTGGATTTCTTACTCAACAATATATTTTATAGGTTTTGTAATTATGGCAAAATTTCAACAAAATTTCCGATAATATCCAGCTACCCAAAAATCGCATCAGTTGCTTGTTATTAATAGGCACTGGGAGTTACAATGCCATTTCTCTTTCACGCTTCCACCCTTACTTGCAATTTTATCCCGGACGTTCCATCATGCTGTGTCCTTTCTTTGGTGGATAAATTGAATCCGTATAGAGTATTCCTCTTCGACAGCAACAGATTTCGTATCGCGGCTGCTGGATTGTCTTCCATCTGACTGTCAAGAATCTCTCTCTGTACAATGTTGCTGCGAAGCACATCTTGCAGATCAATGCGAAACGTGCTAAATCTGTCGGCTACGTCGACAAATCCAAACCGATGTTTAGCTTCACGAAAGGTGCGATGACAACTCCTTTCCACGTCATTTGGAATTGGCGCGGGGTGTGGAACAGCCTTGTTAAAACATAACATAGCATCTGGCTCTTCCCCCCCCCCCCAAGGCGGGATATTTGCCTCTCCTCTACCTTTATTAGTATCTTCTTCAGTTTTTTCCGCCTCATATTTTGAAATAAGTGCGTGCGCCTTTCATAGTCGGTATAGTCTTTTCTCTAACTTTTCATTCAATTTACTTTGATATAGATGACCTGCTTTAGATTTTCTGTTTTATAACTCATTTATTGCACTTTAGGAAGCTAGAATTGTCTTCTGTGGCAACATTCGTTTTCCACATTTGAATAACTGCTAAAATTCATAGCAGTAGAGCGAAACCATAAATACCATCTATACGTCTTTACAGCTGAAAGATTTACGTCGCCTCCACGAAAACAGTCGTTCGGACTGTTCCCCATAAAAGTATTCAGTATTACACCCACCCACCCACCCATACACATACATACATGAAAGGTGCAAGGGATAGGGATAGTTTTTATGCACAAATTTAACGCCGCATTCGCCGACCTAGTATAAAAAAAATCATAAAAAAAAAATAAATTCACAAGTGAGTTCAAAAAGGTCCATATTTTTGGATACCTATATTAAAACAAAGCATATGAATATTATCCACTTGACTAGAGAAGTCAATGGCATTTTATAGCAAAAGAAGTTTATGCATCCCAACCCCAATTATATACCTGAATTTTTCGCGTCCGAAGGTCATTTATGACACCATGTTATGCTCACAGTGCAAATACAGTCCCTTTTCCTAGGTGATAATTATGCAAAACATTGTGTACTAAACAGGTTGATGCAATTGAAAATATTTGTCATCCAAGCCGTTTTTGAGATAATTTAATTGCCCTGAACCCACGTGTTTACTGGTGGCTCTTCTTCCTAGCCTACTATTTGTTTCTACATACTGCAGAGTAACCAAGGGAGACGTACATGCCTCACATCAATTTCCAGAACAACACAAGCCCGAAACACCTAGTTCACAAATATATCCATATCTTTAATTAGTAAATAATAATAGCTGTCACACTATATCCCAAAGTTAAGAAATGTGACAGGGGCCAGTTTACCAAGCTATCTCTTGCCACCTTAAAAGTTGGCTATTTCAAAATGCATATTGCATTTTTTCTACGTAGCAACCAATGATACGCTTAAAGGACAGGACAATAAAATTTATTGCTGATATCTCACTAATTCATTTTACAGTTCAAACAGGGATGAAACAGATCAGGTTCACACGAGTCAAAGATGCAAAGGATAAAATGTTTTATGATTTTTCTGATAACAGTGTATGGAAATATGTAAATCTGCTTTGTCATCATTTTTTTCTCCAAAATATTATTACAAATGAATTGAAAGAAAAATGTTTATTATTGTTTTATTGCGCTTAATCCAGCTGTTTACGATTTACGTTGATTTTACTTCCATGTCTGAAAACTTTGAACTTCCCCATAATTAAGAACATTTCACATACAATTTTGCCACAAGGCACGTCCTCGAAGGCAGAGACATATAAGCAGAATCAGACATATAAGCAGAATCAGACATATAAGCACAATCAGACATATAAGAACAATCAGACATATATGCACAACCAGACGTATAAGCACAGACATATAAGCTCAAACATAGAAGCACAATCGGACTTATAAGCACAATCAGACATATAAGCACAATCAGACATACAAGCGCAAACAGATATATAAGCACAATCAGACATATAAACACAGACACATAAGCACAGACATGTAAGCACAATCAGACATATAAGCACAATCAGACATATCATATAAGCACAATCAGACATATATTTACAATCAGACATATAAGCACAGACATATAAGTACAATCAGACATAAACACAGACATATAAGCACAATCAGACATATAAGCACAATCAGACGTAAGCACAATCAAACATATAAGCACAGTCAGACATATAAGCATTCAGACATAAAAGCACAATCAGACATATAAGTACAAACCTATAAGCACAATCAGACATATAAGCACAGACTTATAAACACATACATATAAGTACAATCAGACATATAAGCACAGACTTATAAACACATACATATAAGCACAATCAGACATATAATCACAGACTTATAAACACATACATATAAGCACAATCAGACATATAAGCACAGACTTATAAACACATACATATAAGTACAATCAGACATATAAGCACAGTCAGATATATGAGCACAATCAGCTTATTTCATTTCATATATATTATCTATACTGTTATACCGTGTTATTGAGAAAATCATATGTAATGGCATGACAGAGATAAAAGCAATTGTACAGATTTACACAATTGTTTTAAGGTTATGTTGTACAGTTTCGCACATTCCATGTGATTTTGTTTTGAAAGAAAAAAGTTCCTAGATTTTTTCGCTTGTAATCCTAGATGAATATTGATAAAAACGCTTTTAATTCCCTTTATTTGGGTGTATGGTTGATGAGAGTAATTTTAGGTTGGAGAATATACAACTGTGTCTTACTTCAAAACAGTGCTGGCTCCACTTGGTTCTTTGTCACTTCCTAGACCTCAAATACAGATAGGAAACCTAAAATTAGTTGATAATTTGTTTTATTTTTGTATATTTTATAATTCCTTTATTTGCATCTTCAAAAGTTAGTATTGTCTACTCTGAAAAAATCCAATCTGATTTTCACTATTTTAACATCTGTTAAAATTCGTGTACTTGCAGGTTCATTTTTCAATCATATGCGAGCATCCATTTTGATCATCCGTCTGCGTTGGACAACTCATTGTTTCTCTACCACCACATTTACAGGAATTTCAGTCACGTTTCATTAACACAGTTTAATGTTATGCAAACATTCTCTCCGTTGTGCTAGCTGAAAAAGTGCCACGTCACCTTCACAAGCTTCATCTTATTCCTTTCCCTCATCCAGAAATAATAATTTTAAGATTACGAGAAGAGAGAGAGAGAGAGAGAGAGAGAGAGAGAGAGAGAATCAACTATCTTGTTACTGACTACCCGCAGGCGATGACTACAAGTCGGTTGAATTTTGTACGTTTTCAGTTGATCCCTTGGGCGTTTTAATTGCCCCAGCAATTGAGCTTGAAGTACTTTTCTGGTTTTGCAAGTTAAAATGTAAGCTGCATTCAACAGTTTTTTATTTATTTTTGGGAGAAATACGTGCTTTACATATTATTTGTGATAACAAGTTTATCAGGCTGTTGTGCAGCTTGACATTGATATACTGTTTAGGGGTTTATGATGGAATCTCCTTAAATTTATTTTGCTGAGGTCGCAGAGAATAATTAGTCTACTGAATGACAAAAAGATTTTCTGGGTCAGAAAACGTCAACTTATTTTATATTTATTTCGCATTTGTTTTCTTTCCTAGAAATTATTACGTCTTTCTCGTCTGATAAGGACATTTAATGCATACATTAGTTTTAAGATAATGAAGATGATAAAGATAAAAATAGTGACAATGTTTATAACGATGATCTTTATAGTAATCATCAAGATCGTCATTTTCGTCATTACCTTAATGAAAATAAGGTGTTGATATAACTATAATGGCAACGTTAATTATTATATTATAATTATTATTATTATTACAACGTTAATTATTACTTTTAAAGCAACTTCAACATCACCGTTCTTTGTCAATTCTCTGTCATAATGACTATATGTAGTCCTTTGTATCTTTCATCTGAAATTATCATCGATTTTTAGTTTTAAAAATGAACTCGTGGTCATACCTACTTTGGTAAATTCATCAAGGCATGTTCTCGTGCTATAATATTCTTCGATAAATTGCAGAACTAGTTTATATTTGAACAAAAAACAAACTGTAGCCAGTCTCTGTGAAGAAGTTTGCAGTCTAGTGTATGTACATAACTCCTTCAAGTCAACTGAATGCTACAGATTTGTAAAAATCAGTTTTGGCTTATTTTATTTTTTAGATATCTTTTGTTTAACTTTTACATAATCTTTCATAATACTTCTTCACAAATGACAGACTCGCATTATAAGGAAAGAGTCGATACAGCAGGAATGAGAGTGTAAAACATGAGAGTGACATGAGAGTGTAAAACATGAGAGTGACATGAGAGTGTAAAACATGAAACATTTTATGGCTCGTAATTTAAAATGTCCTACTTTGAGTTTTTGAGAAGACCAGTTTTGCATTTTAATAAGGAATGTACTTGTAAATCAACTTCAACATCACCGTTCCTTGCCAATCATATACCAAAATATTGGCTTTCTAGAAATTCTTTTGCCAACGACTGATCAAATTGAATCTGTATATTGATAAAATGTTTGCATAACTAGGCTGACATGGTATATAACAAAATAACACGGAATTTTGTACGAGATTCTATACGAGAGATAGATCCTCTTGTATTTTCTCCTTTCTTGGATATATACGGCTTACGCATATAAAGGGGTGGGCTGCGTGGCTACACATTCCAAGACAACACAGCCAATTCTTAAGCAGAAGAGAAGTCGCATTACTTCTGAGACCATGGTTGTGGCCACAGTCATATTACTGCTTGCATGTGCGGCCGTCTCCTACTGCGTGGGTATGTAATACAGCTCATGTTTAACTCGTTGCGAAAGTTAATTGGATCATGAATTTGTACGCCATATTTCTGTACACTAGTATATATTGGTTAAGTTCTATATACTAATCTATTTTGGTATGTTCTATATACTAGTATATATTGGTATGTTCCATATAGTAATTTCTTTCAGTGTTTTTTTTCCTAATAGAGATGTTCAAGATATTATTAGTTTTTCTTATTAACAGTTAGCTTGAATTTAAAACTAAACAATTTGCAGAACAATGCAGAGAGTAACCTATATTTTCTCAATTCCATAACTTAGGAGGCAAATTCACTAAACCACAGAACGAGAATTTCATTATAGGTATTGAAGTTTGTATGCTCAACATATCGATAGCACCAATACTTTTAATCAGACAGGATGAGCCGTTTGTCGTTATCATGTATTTTATGTTGTACATTCGCGACGTATAACAGGTTAAAAAATATTAGGGATAATACTTTGTCGCTAAATTTATACTTCCAGCAAGGGAAAGATAAACTAATTGTCCTTTCATCATGGGAACAAACACTTTGAGACCAAAATCTATTGGGTCATAAATACAATGTGTCACTTTTTCAATTTAAAATTTTTCCTAAGTTTTGAAATCACAGTCGAGGATTCGTTAGAGAATCGACCAATCCCCACACCACTCTCATCCACCCTATTCCTTTGGGATGTAGATTAAACCGGATACACCCTCCTACATGTCCTTGGAGGAGATCAAGGGCGGCAACTTATTTGCATCCGGTGATTATGCATCTGGTTAATGATATTCCATCTGAGTTTTTTGTTGTTGTTGTTGTTGTTGTTGTGTTTTTTTTTTTTGTTTGTTTCTTTTTAAAGAGTCCTACTTTTGCAGAAAAATTTAACCTTGCATTTGAAGCATTTTAACCTTTTTGCCTTTATGCTGTTTTTGTATGCCTTTTTGGGGTATTCGTTACAACATCTTTGCCGTTTGATATCTTGTCTCTATTGGCGGGGTGATGTGGTGGTGTCTTCTTGGGAATCTTAGCATGGTTTTTGCTTATACCATTTTTGCAATCAAACTTTTGCTTGGCACAATTCAACCAGGAAGAATTGTTAAATGTCAGCCTTGGGTTGATACAGATTGCACAAATTCCAAAAGCAAACCCTTAATATATCTAAAACAGTTTAGATTAAAAGTGAATCACTTGAAGATTATACATTTTATAGAACTATGTATAAATCTCTTACAAGAAGCAAGCAAAAACAATATGAATTAAACAAAAACTAGCTTTTCATCTGCGTTATACTCTAAAAATACACAAATTTTCTAGCGCCTTGTAAAGAACCCAAGCACTGGTATGCAAAACAGTGTCACGTCTGCAACTTGGTATGAATATGTTTCTGAAATATTCAATTTTTCCAGTTCTGTTGACCAGATACAGGAAACTGAAAACATTCAAGTAATTCACGAGACTTTAGATAGAACAAACACTGAAGAAGGAGTATGCCTAGCATTGAGTAAACTGAAACATAACAAAACTGGAGGAATAGATGCTTTATCCAGCGACTTCTTTATATGTATGAGCAACATAATTGCACCAATATTAACAATATTATTTAATAAACTATTCGATATTAAATATTATCCAGAATATTGGTCAACAGCTATAATCATACCAATTTTGAAGAAAGGAGATGCAAATGAACCCTCCAATTACAGAGGCATTAGTTTACTACCTGTATTAAGCAAAGTGTTTACATCAATTTTAAATAACAGAATAAATGAATGGGTGGAGGAAAACAAATTACTGGGCGAAGATCAAGCAGGATTTAGAGCGGGGTATTCCACAGCAGATAATATGTTTATATTATATACATTTGTAAATATGTAAGAAAATGTAAGGGTAGATTCTATGCAGTGTTTATTGACTATGAAAAAGCCTTTGATAGGATAGACAGACGTTTACTGTACCAAAAGCTAGTTAGTGAAAATATTAGTGGAAAAATGTTAAGAATCATTAAGGCAGTTTATATTGATGTAAAAGCATGTGCTAAGTCCAACAGTCTTATTACCGATGTGTTTAATTACCCTTTGGGCGTGCGCCAAGGTTGTGTTTTATCCCCTTTACTTTTTTCTTTATGTTTTAATGATTTGAAACCCTTTTTAGCTGAAGGAAACAGGGGAGTGTCTGTAGAAACCTTAGAACTATTTTCACTGCTGTATGCAGGCGATTTATTTGTCTTCGCTGACACTGTTCACCAGTTGCAAAATATGCTCACTAGGTTGCATACATATTGCCTAAAGTGGAAATTAGAGATGAATATGGAAAAAACAAGAGTGGTTGCATTTCGCAGAGGTGGCTATCTCGGAAGTTACGAAAAGTGGTACTATAGCCATACAGAGGTAAAGATTATCATATTATAAGTATTTTGGATGCATATTTTCTTCAAAAACACCCTTGGTATATGTGCCAGAAACTCTATCCTTGCAGGCGCTGAAGGATGTGCATATATTAAAACAAAGTCTTTCAAAATTTTTTCAGATTACCCGTAACTGGATTGCTTCGTCTGTTTGACGCAAAGATAGTTCCCATACTTAATTATGGAGCTGAGGTTTGGGGGTTTTATGATGCCAATGATATTGGAAAAGTTCATTTGTCATTTTGTAAATATATCTTTGGTACATCTAAGTCTACTCCAAATGCATTCGTATATAACGAATTAGAAAGAATTAGTATGCAGTGTATAAGATATAAACGGATTTTGAAATATTGGCTAAGAATTCTAAAAATGTCAGAAGAAAGATATCCTAAACAATGCTACGATTGACAGTTAAGATGGGGGGAAAATTGTGATTGCTGGGGTAACAATGTTAAAAAGCTTCTATTTATATTTGGATTTGGCAATGTTTGGTGTACTTAGGGCGTAAATGATGAAAATATATTTCTCTGATTGTTCAGCCAGAGATGTGAAGATATTTTAGGCAAAAGTTGCAGGATGAGATTAAGTCGATGGAAAGACTGCGCTTCTATAGGACTATGGGAGTAGAATTTACTTGTCAAAAATTATCTAGAATTGTTGGGAGATAACGATCTTTGTTATATAATCACTATGCTTAGAGCGGGGAAAGTGCCAGTCAGAGGTAATACCAGAAGATATGAAAGTATCTGCTTTGAGGAAAGATTGTGTCAAATTTGTAACGGTAACATCGAAAATGAATTCCATTTTATTACTGCTTGTCCGCCATATGGAGAAATACGAAGAAACAATACTTACCCACCTTTGTATATAAAAATCCAACTTTAGAAAAATTTAGGTCCTTTATACACAATGATACTAGTAAAATTCTGATGACTAATTTAGCATTGTTTGCTATAAAAGCCTTAAAGATTAGAGTAACCGTTTTATCAAAGACTTCTGGTACATAAGAATTTAGATCAGTATCACAAATCTTACTTCTCGCAAGTTTTAGGGTTACCCTTACATCTGTTTGTTTGATTACTGTGCAATATATACTTGTATTTCACCTATATCCGATAAAGCAATAATTATTACTTTCATGTATATTACTTCTTATAAATATGATGTTCTTTTGTTACGCACTATAACATCTCTTCGTAGCGCATGATGCATGGATATGTATCATGGACCAGTGGCCTATATTACAAATAAACTCTATTACTATTCAACCAGGACTGTGTTCATGTGCCGTTACACTCTATACATGCATATTGTAACATACCCAGGGTATGTGGTATTTTATTTACCTCTCCGTTTATAGACGTTTTTTAATTTTAGCTATAATTTATTTCCTTGGACGGAATCGGTTATGGGAAGATATTTCTCAAACCGAGTAATTAGCCAATTATTACAGGCGTAATTTATCTTGAGAACAGAACAGAACAGAGTTTTATTGATTCTGTTCTCCTCTGTTTTTGATTTTGAGCTGCGTCCACGAAACTTTATAGTAGCACGGATTAGTTTCGTTAAATGGCCCTTGTCAAAGTTCTTAATATAGGAAATTCTTGGGATATTCTGACGTATAATTGTTTAGTAATTTGATATAGGGAATAATTGTGTGCATTGTATGTTTGGGTCCTATTTAACTGAATGTGGCACGAAATACTGATGTTTGGCTAAAATTGCGTTCTGAAAATTCATACGAACATGAAACAAGACAAACCACACAAGTGTCAGAATAGAGTCTAGTGAATGCGTGACCTTAGTTTGATTAGAGAAATTTTATTTGTGATATATGACGAGTTTAAAACCTGTCAATTCACAACGAATGCTGTCTTGGAGTCCTTGAAAGTAAGGGAAACATCTGCTTCAAGTCAAACTAACTCACAGAGTTTGAGATTTTGTTTTCGCTGAGTCTTGAGACGAACTAATATTAGCAGAAGTTTTGATTCTTGGAGTGTTATACTAAGATTTGCATCTTTGTCTTTTGCATGGCATACACCCATAGCCTGTGAGAAAAAAATTAAAGGTTTCAGCGATAGAAATGCGTTCCAAATTTATTCTATAAAAATCTTTCTTTTTAAGAAAATACACTTAATTTATTGGAATATCTCAGCTATTTATAATAGGATATGCCGATAATGGAAGATACACATGTAAGAAAATCACGCTTTTCTTTGAATATATACAAGCACGCACGCGTAAGACTCAGCACGCTTGCGTGCGTGTGTGTTCACATTCTAGATGGTTTGAGTTAGCCTTTAAGACATGACAGGCAGTTACTATCTATAAAATCTCAAAATATTTCGATTTATATTATTTGTAAAGTGATCAACTTTTCCGCAACTTTTATTTCGGTAATTTCTAGGTCCGGAGCCACAGGGCGATATTTATTCAGATAGCGGTAAGGCCGGCGCAAAATGTAATGTCTCTTGGAATTACAACAGAGAAAATATGACTAAAGGTAAGTTACAATGCGTTAAAAGAATTAGCGTATCATGGTTACTAATTTTCTTGTTTTGTTGTTTGAAATGAATTGTCTGTTCATCTTTAGCAGCAGGGAAGGCGAACAGACCACTTGCCTGAGACCTTATTTTTGTAAAATAAAGGTTCCTACGAAGGCTAAAAAAAAGGTCAATGACGCTAAACCAAAGCCTCTAACTTGACTATTTCCGTACGGTTGAGAACGGATAATAAATCGTTTGGGTTAGCTCAGTTTTGTTATCAATTGACGTATTTTTTTTCTCCAAATTTTTATGCGATTTCATTTACGCGTTGGTCACTCAGTATTGGTCATTCGCCCTCCCTGCTGCTATGAATTAACCAAAGATTTTATCCAGACCTATACGGTACCTTGATCTTGGGTCATGTAAATTTATTGTTATAAATCCAAACGGAACAGCTTGTGCTTTTGAAAAGAAGTTTTTAAATTTAATCATGTCCATATCCCCTGAACACCAAGTATAATAAATATTCTGTAAAGTATAATTATCTACTCCATTAAACATTACTAAAATATTGCAGTTGTCTCTGATCACTTTAGGAATTTGTGTATATCGCTGAGTGACGTATATAACATCTGTATTCTTGTGTCTACCTCGAGAAAATATTCTAGCTGGATTTGATTGTCTGTCCAGCATAACGTCATCGTATACCACTAAATTATTAATAAATCCATCTAGGTCATCTACAGATGGGGCTTCATCAATATCGGTAATAAAATCAACAACATCATTGCCATCTTGATTCAATAATTTTGCATTCTCGTTAAAATCTTTAAGTACTTCGTAGCATCTTTGATCATCTACAGATGGTGCCACTAAATATAATTTATCCCACTTTAGCCATCTCATTATCAGATTAAGCAATAATTGCGTTTTACCAGATCCAGATGGACCTATTATAATCATTCTAATGGAATTCGGAAGCGCTGGATGGTGTTTTACTGGTTCTTGTTTTCGTGTCGCTGAAAAGTCAATTATATCCATATAATAAATAATATGAGTTTATATTGTGTTCGATGTAAAATTCCTACACCCACTGCTGAATTAACAACGATAACAACAAAAAATAAAAGACGTGCTCTGACAGGCAAATGCGTTAAATGTGGTACAAAAAAATACAAATTTATTTCATCAAAGACAGGTGGGGATATTGCTGCTTCGTTAGGAAAATTACCAGGATTACCATGGGCCAAATAGCCCGGTGAGAAACATCTTCCTGGATATAATTATTGTGGTCCTGGAACTCGACTTCATATCCGACTTGATGATCAAGATCAACCAAGACCCGGAGAGTATCCAGTAAATAAAATTGATCAAGCGTGTCATGTTCATGACGTTGCTTATAAAAGTAAAAATTTGCAGCAGCGGCATCTCGCAGATGTAAAATTGATTCATGTGTTAAATTCTATACCTAATAAATCTCTCAGAGAAAAACTCGCTAGTTTTCTAATAAAATCTGCCATGAAAGGTAAAATAATGTTAGGGGCTGGTAATTAATTATATAACTATTATAATGGAATCCATTTATTATTCCCCGAGAGGATATTGGAGAGGTAAAGCAGCAATCAGTAAACTTGCTGAAGCAGCAAAAGTTTCACGTAATATTGCTGCATCATGGTTAGCACGACAGGCAATATGGCAAATCTATCTACCACCACCTAAAAAAATACATTACGCACATTTTGATGTCAGTATCCCCAATGAAGTTCATCAAGCAGATATTTTGTTTTTACCACACGATACTGTTAAAACACGTGGACGAAAATCACGCACGTACAAATACGCATTGACTGTTGTTGACGTTGCAAGTAGATATAAAGAAGCGGAACCATTATCAACAAAGACAGCATCTGAAGTTGCATCTGCGTTTGAGCGAATTTATCAACGTGGTGGTCTACGATGGCCACAGTTATTACAAGTTGATCCTGGCAAAGAATTTCTTGGTGCAGTATTATCTTTGATGAAGCGACATAACGTTAAAATCAGACGAGGACATACTGAAATTCATCGTGATCAAGCAATTGTTGAACGATTTAATCGAACGCTTGCTGAGCGGTTATTTGGATATCAATACGCAAAGGAAATATCTACTGATTTTAAGTCGGCAGAGCGATCTCGTGAATGGGTTGTAAGGTTATCAAGTGTGATATCTGCGCTAAATAATGGAATTACTCGTGCAACTGCCATGAAACCTTCTAATGCAATAACAAAAAAATATATACCCCGTAGCGATAACGTACAACGCCGTGAACAACCAGTATTAGGTAATGTAACTGTGAGATATTTATACGAACCAGGGGAGCTTGAGGGTGGGAAAAAAGAGCTACTGACCCTATCTGGAGCGTGACTACACATACAATTTCTAGCGTAGTTAGATCCACTGGAAGACCTGCAATCTACAGACTAGATTCTACTGCCCCTCAGCGTGGATTTGTACGTGAACAATTACAAGTAATTCCTGCAGATACACAATTACCACCACGTTCACTTATGTAAATTAGCACCAGGGCGTCCAGCGCCCCGGCGTCGATTACATTCAAGACAGGTCAGCATCACATTTTCACGTGTATGACCAAGATCACTATTAATTCTGTCTACGGTAAATTGTCTTGGATTATTATTCGAATATTGCCATAGCATCTTACAGTTACAGCTTGCACAATGATTATTCTGTAGTTGCTTTAGTGTTATAATAAATTCAGTATCAATATCAAAGTCACGCTTATTTTTTTTGTCACATTGTTTATAACCAGCTAATTTTTTCTTTATTACAGCATCGTCATTAGTAATTTCCTCAGTTATCACGTAATCTATAATAACCCTATGTAGTTGAGTTATTCTTCTAACACGAGATACTGCAAGATAGACTAAGTTTGACCATTCGATACGATCATCTACAATCCAGATATTTGTATCAGAGATAGTTAATCCCTGTGACGAATGAATCGTTATAGCGTATCCTAACATCCACGGTGATTTTTCCATGTTCAATGCGCTCTCAACAACATCAGTGGCAACCAAAACAATGTCATTCAGTACAAGATTTTGTACTCGGACATTTTCAGTGTCTCCACCTGGTATTTCAACTTCAATATTCTGTCGTCGAGTATCTGCTGGGCGATAACACAAAGGTACAGGTAACGTTGGAAACTTTTCTTTATGTAACGTAAATAATTTCTTTTGCAGTTCATCACGAACTATCTTTCTACTTGCGACTATCAAATCAGCAGGTCTCCATAAAGTCCAAAATCATTCATAGTTGTCTCTGGAATTACTTTACGCATTATCTCACATTGTATTTTATCTGGCTGTATTCTGATTAATCTTTTAAACTCTTTCAGCGGCTCATCAGTAGCTCTATGGTCATCATGTATTTCTTCATAATAATCTACATTATTCTTTAGCCATTCATGTGGAGACTGTCCAACAAAGGGTGGTGGTTGACCATGATCGCCACACATAATCACAGCAGTATTCTTTGTCAATAACCATTCAAGAAATGTTTTTAGTGTTTCTAACGACACCGTGCATATCTCGTCCCATATAATATACTTAGGTATATATTTTTCACCCATTCGCTCAGGAGTCCACGTGTCTCCGCACCATCTAAAGAAACTATGATATGTACATGATTTTACTCCTCGTTCTTTTATTTCTCTAGCAAGTTTATGTGTAGGTGTCAAAACAATTATATCTGAACTATTATTCATAAATAAATTAATCGCACGAGTTGTTTTACCTGACCCTCCACACCCATTAAGATAAACAGTCTTATGTCTAGCCACAGGATCGTACACAGATGGTGCAGATGATTTTGATGCTTGATTATTATTTCTGTAATATATTTCCTTAATTTCAACATCGGCAGATTCAGAATAACTAAGTATATTTTCTTGTTTTATCCTCCACGTCCCCCATTCACCATTACCGAGTAGCGGTTTTAATAAATCCTTATATTTTTTATGTATATAAAATGAATCCGTAGCGACTCTGACAGCGTGACGAGGAAATCTATTTATCATCGATAGTAGGTTTATCGAAACATAAGCTAACATCGAAGATCTTAAATGAGTAAATTGTGGTGAGTCGCCATCAAGGTAGCTCACAATGGTACCTAGTTTTGTTCCATCTGATAAATAAGCATTACATCGACTTATAAATGTGTTTTTCTCCGTTGTATCGGTGATTATAAAATCTAGTTCAGCGTCGTCCATAATCAATCTTGTACACGCTCGTTTATAATCGCATGAACCGCCTTGAGTAAACTTACCGATTATCTTTCTACCAAGATCTTTTGCAAGTTTTTCATCATGCTCGTTCCTGCATTTACTTATTTTAATGACATGATCTTCATCAATATCAGGGAATTCTTTCCTGGCATCATCGACACTAAATCTATCCGGTTCTGGTAACCAAACTTGCTTCTGTGAACTATACGATATAATTGCTTCAGTTACCCTCAACGATATTAAAAATCCAGCATCAAGCATATACCGCAATAGTACTATCGGAACCCAACATTTTTCTGAAAAATGTCTTCCAAACCAAACATAAGTAATCGCATGGAGACCCTCTCTAAACTCGAATGATTCTACATAAGCAAATCCTGTTAGGTCAAAATCTGGTCCTTGGGGAAGGGGTCCGTTTATTGCAACCCTGGTCATCTCATGTGTAGGATGTCCGAGTTTCTTAAAGTATTTAGAACATTCTCCATATCCAAGAAAACTCCCAGGATAACATGCAGCCATATCAACTGAGATAACGTCACTATAATCGTATTTGGTATTCCATAATCCACCGTGTCCATATTCTATACAACTTTTTTTGATATCTTCAAGGAATTCTGATCGTGTCGTTTTCCATGAATTTTTCTCCTGAGCGAAATGGGCAGCAACCGATGGTACGGTAAAACAGTTATTCAGTAATTGTCCAACTATGAGATCATCAGAGGTATATTTTAATGCAATATGTTCCATTTCTTCATGAAGAGATTCTGTACGATAAATATCACCGTTAGGCCGTACAAACTGATCGTAATCGTATTCTGAACTTTGAAATAACCAAACAGACACAGGGTCACTTTTACTTATATTTCTGATACAATCAAATATGTGACCATCATAAAATTTAACTTTTCTATCTCGTGGAAATACCGTTACAGCATTAGTCCATGCATGCGCGTTATGATCAATTATTGTTATTGGAGCTCCTCTTGATTCATATTTCGATTTATATAAAATCTCTCCGGTTAACGTCTTTACTGTTATTGGGAATTTTAATTTCTTTTCTAGCTCAGCGACATCTTTGATAGACGCTCCGGTATCTTTAACCGTTTCTGCCCATGTGTTTATTTTTTTTACGTCTTAAATCTGTTAAGCCATTACCACGTATCGCATTTGTAAAATGTTCTGTAACTCGTTCAGCTACACAGTTTATTCTTGATATTTTCATCGGCTTGAGATCCGCAATATTAGGTTTATCATTCAGCGAATATATTCCATAGACAACTGCAGTCGCTGGATAACTTTGTATATAGTAAGGCTTATCAACACCAGTAAGTATTCCAGGTTTGGATCTATTATTTAAGAGAACAATATTACCCCCGGACTGCACACGGACTGGATCACGCTTATCACGAATAATCCAGATATCGTCATCTGTCTCTACAATAAATTTTATTAAAATAAAATATTTTTGATTATCAAGGTGATTAATAATTACTTTTCCTCGTTTGTCGTTCATCATATTAACGATATGTCCTATCCTGAAAGTTGACCATACATGAGCAGCGCCATCGTCACGAAATTCCTTTTTGGCTTCACGGATACGTTTAGCTATATCCGCATTTGTTAAAGCTAGATCTTGCATCGAAACACTAAATTTATATTCTGGTAGTCTGTCAAGATCAAATCTGGCAGGGGAAGGTTCAATAACGGATAATTCCTCCATATAATTAAGACAAATATTTAAATTGAATTTTTGTATATATATAATGATTGAAACCAGGAACAAGTGTATTTGGCTTAAACTTGGTCATATCTCTCATTGTGATAAACCATGTATAAATGAATACTGCGGAAATCACATGCAAAGTATCAAAAATGGAAGTACAGGACCAAAACCATGTGTGCAATGCGGTGTTGGAGTCAGAGGAAAAACTCAATTGTGTTTAAAATGTGGCGGAAAAAATACAGGGAATTAAAACGATATTATGACAAAAAAATACCTTGTCAGGTAAATCTCCTATAAAAACCGTAGAGGATTATCTGACCAGATTTCAGAATAATGATTTAGACAAATAATATTATTATATAAATGGAGCAAAACGAATTTGTAGCACATCCGATCATCAAAAACTACGAAGCGTCTCGTGATGGCGTGATCAGGAACTGTAGATTAAAAAAACTAGTCGGTAGTCTTGATAAATTTGGTTATTTTATATTCAGTGTTAGTAGAAATAAAAAATATTTCTCACATAGGTTCATATTCGAATGTTATTTTGGATTGATCAACTACGGACTTGTAGTTGATCACATTGATGGGAATTCCCAGAATAATAATTTATCTAATCTGCAAGTTATAACACAGAGTCAGAATTCTAGACGTGGAAATACTGGAAAATGTAAAAAGTTTGCAAGAAGAGCTATTAAATCCATAAATACAGAAACAGACCAAGAAATGACCTTCCCATCAATTAGTGCAGCTGCCAGATATTTTGATATACATCCACAATCGGTACAATTTGTCGCAAATAAAACATACAAATCTGCATTTTCAATAAAATATAATCAGCGGATAATATTTGAATATGTCATATAACTATTTCTTAACAGTTCGACTCTGTCAATTTTGCCAGGGTTTTTGTTTAGCCATAACTACAGTCAGGGGTCCACCTTCACTGTCACTGCTCTCACTTTCACTCTCGACAGAATCAGATAACATAATCTTTCTCAATTGCATTACACGATTGTCTATCATTTTTTTTCTTTCGTACTCGTGAGACAACGCAGTTCTTATTTTTTCGATTGAGCGTGCAAGAGGTGCAAATAGCTTCACTTGTGTGTCGTTCACCATTGCTAAAGATTCTAACATAGATTGATAAATAGATTTTACAAATCGGTAATTGGAAGGTAATGTGAATTTGTTCTCGAATTTTCTTTGCTGCAATAATTCAAAGTCAGAGAGAATTTTTTGAGGATAAAGATTATCGGACATTTTTATTCCATCATGTTTTAATTTTTTAATAGCAGAAATAATATCATTAATGTTTTCATTGTTCATATATATGTATTTATTTCTTTAAAATAAAAAATAATTGACATTCAAGTTTTTAATTTTCACTTTAAGCAATTGCACATATAAAGCGAGGTAACTCCACAGAGTAAATTAAACGATTATTTCCCTTGCCCAATGTATTTTCATCAACTAAATATATCCGTCTGTCTGTGATTAACTGAATCTCTGTAAGTTTGTTAAATTCCACTGTAAACTTAAGACACATATCGTAATACAATAACAAGGTTTCAGTTCCCCCCCCCCCCTTAGATAACAGTCGCCGCTAAAAAAGCAACGTCATTTACAAGCATAACAAAACGAAAGCTAAAACACTTACACGGACATGAAACCCAATTCAAATGCACGCACAGAGTACAAATAATCCTTTAAGTACTTAACTGTACAGTGCGAGCGATCGGTATATTATCTTTAATC
Source organism: Megalonaias nervosa (assembly GCA_016617855.1). Taxonomy (NCBI): domain Eukaryota; kingdom Metazoa; phylum Mollusca; class Bivalvia; order Unionida; family Unionidae; genus Megalonaias; species Megalonaias nervosa. The sequence continues at coordinate 5,614 of JAECUM010094597.1, read as the reverse complement.
ATACTGTGCACCATTATACATATACATTTTCGTTCTAGGCTTTCAAACAGAACAACTTGTGCATTATAAGACTGATGTGCTTATCGATTTTCCATGGATTTGTGACGCAGCAGTTATTTTCGTCTTCATGCTTGTAATTTTATTAAGATATATACAAACGGTGATATATTTTAATCGTTTCATACATATAAATGGTTATATATCTTAATAAAATTATAAATATTTAGATTCATTTATAAAATCAGAAAATCTAATGCTATTGTGTGATAACCATATAATAATTTCTCAAACGTATATATATAGTCGAGTGGTCGTTAGCTCAGTGCAAAAGTGTGGGGACTTTGGTACTGAACTTCTGCTGTTCGACTCCCATGACCGCGGGGGGTGGGTATTTGGTCCGGGGGTTGCCAATTTTATTAAGATTGGGGGACCACCCCTGAGGTTTCAATAAAATCCTCACCACGTCACGCCACGTGGTGAGGTGCTTTTGCACCTTACCCCGGGGTTTGATTTGGTGGGGGTTTTATTGAAACCGCAATGCCTAGACAGTCCTCTGAATTTCTAATGTTTCGTTTCGATTAGAAATTCGCCGGGGGATGTGTCTATGCAAAAGGTGCCTCCTAAAATAATCAGTAGCATGCCTGAGCTCTCTACCCCATTGAAGGGCCCCCAAATGAACATTCAGAAAGAATGTTAGCCAATAGAAACAGAACATGGGGTGCCCCATAACAGTCATAAGAGAGACAACAATGTAAGGACCCCATGAAACGCACAAAGGCTATCAAAGGGCCCCGTGACGGGTAACCACTTAGGATGCTACTGATTATTTTTGATAAATTACGTTACATACATACATACATACATACATGCAAAAGGTCAAAAGTCAAGGTCAATGTCAGATGTCAAGGTCAAGGTAAAATGTCAAGGTCAAGTCAAATATCAAGGTCAAGGTCAAATGTCAAGGTCAAATGTCAAGGTCAAGGTCAAAAAATAGATGTTTTTTTGCAAAATTTACTCAGGCATCATTCTACATGCGTATGTACAAATTAACATATAAAGTTTCTCCTCTTAGGTCCAAAATGTTGCCATCCTGATTTGTGAGTTTGAAATTCATTCTTGTCAATAATGGATTATGTACACGCAAGTAGACCTGATTTATTGGCTCAGGCACAATGAGCCATCCTGGTGGCGCTTGAATACTTGATGAATATAATATATATCCTTGCTCCGCGGTGCCACTGCGGTGGTTAGATTTTGAAAGATCTACGTGGTAACTACTATCAATTATATCGCATACTAGATTCAGTGCGATTGTCGATGTGATGTTAACAATATTAGGCGAGATATGACGTCCTGCGCCATGTAAATCGTTATTATACTTAAGTATGGTTGGTGGTGGGGCTATTTTTATCCACGCTGCATATATTTTAGGGAAATATTCATCAATGACATCGTTGAGTGTTTTCTTCATTTCAGCGTTATTTAAATCTGGTATTATAAATGTTTGTAAATCTTCTGTTATTTTGTAATGATCAAGGAATAATTGCTTAAATTCTGGATTTGTGTAACCTCTACTAAAATCAGTCGCAACGTTTATAATACTTCGATTGGCGATGTATAAATCAAATAGGATCCTATTTAAATGTTTTATTGACACGATTATCTGATTTTTTACATCATCGTCATAATGTTGAGATAATGAAATAAATAAATTTCTTAAATCATTAAATGTTTTATCGTATTCGGGTTTAAGAAAATCTAAAAATTCTTTAAAAAAATATTTCATCAACAATCTCTCTAGTAACCTGCGTCCTGGCGTCTCTGATAATATTAAATGCTGATCTATTTATCTTAGGGGTCCTTCGACCGTCGAAATCAGTAAAGTAATATCTATTATCGCTTGGATCAAATTCAAATGTTATATAAGACCATGGATATACATTTCGATATTCTGGATCTTTAATGAATTTTTTTTCCGTTGTGAGAAATTTATTTTTGGTTGGTTCTGAAATTCCATTTGACTTTTGGTCTGGAGGAACATCAGGCCATCCTAACACTGATCTAATCGAACTTTGATAAATATCTACAGAGTAATCAGGGGAATTTATTTCAATCACCGCCGATAATGTTGGTTCGTATACACCAATTGTTATTTTTGATTCTTTTCCTGTAATAGATTTAATTCTGCGCTGGAATTCATCGTTGATCTGTTCTATCTGATAACTACCAGTTGGAATATTAACTACCTGCCAATCAGGAGTTCCATCAAGTTTATTCTTATTTGCGAATACTAGTGAATTATTTGGCTGTAGTCCACCAAATGGTTTTGATCTAATATTAGGCCAGCTATAATAAACTCGAAGCTGCGCTAACGCTATTTATTTTGCAGGAATTGCGGTTGGAAAGTTAACGCTAAACTCAGGATTGGTCGAACTTAATGAAATCATTGTAGTTTTTGACGGAGTCGTATTAGTGACGATCTGTTGAAGTAACTCTCTTGACGTTGTCAAGGACTCAGACATTATTATTATTGTTATTATTTAATTCTCTATTTTGGTTATCGTCAGTAGCGATTATGAATGCTTCATCATAGGTTTTCATTATTGTTGCAAATTCCTCGTCGGATATTTTACCATCACTAAGATAAAATGAAACACATGAAGTTAGTTTAGAATAGGCTGCTGTTGCTGTGTGTAATTTTATTATGTACTCGCTTAATTTATCATTTGTGCACGTAGATATCTTTTTAGCGATAATACTGAGAATACCTGCGATAGTCGTTGAAGTTGAAACAATAATCGTTACAATTGCTGGAGCTGTCATTGTTATCGTTGATAATAATAATCCGGATCCAGCAACAACAGCGGAAACCGAGTAAACGATTATATCAATGACAACCATACGTCTGCGATATTTTTTTACTTTTACTGTATAATTGTCGATGATATTTTTTAGTTTGGTCAGGCATTCACATACTTGATTATATCTGTGACGTTGAACGTCGATTGAAGTTTCATTCATTATACTATGACGTTAAGTAATTAATTGGTGAGTTTGGTTACAAATTCCAGACACCACCAGTAACTAGCAGCAGCTGTATGTTTATCAGATAATTCCAACGTAAATATTTCCTCAGAATCTTTATCCAATATTACAGATACAGTTCTAGAAGAATTACCAGTTGATGGAGATGTAGTAAATATTCTAAAATCTACACTGCTAAGTACGGACAACCTATACACACCAGTGTATTTGATGGTTTTATTTTGTGGTGTCCACGTGGCTGATCCTGATGCTACTGTGTACACGATATTGACGATCTGATTGTGAGGAATTTTAATCAGATTAGTTTTTTGAACAATATTAGGTATTCCACTAACAATATCGTTGAGTTTTGTGTTAACGTCGGCTAGTTTTATGTCAACGGTTGGTGGATCACCAAAAAAATCATGTACAGATTTGTTTATGTTTCTACGAAAATTTAAAAACGTTTGTACATGTCTAGTAAAAGTACCATTGAGTGTGGTCATTTCGTCATTGATTGTTTTTAGCGAAGTTGTCGTAGGAATGTTGCTATCGTCTACATATTTCTTCGTTGCAGCGTCAAAATCAGATTCTGGTGTTCTAAGATTATTAATACCATTATTATTCATGTTGAGAAATGCACGCATTATACCACCGTTGTCTAACACATACTTAGATTCTTGATCGTCGACGTATTTTTTTGTTGCTGCATCTGTATCTACGGTTGGATTTCCAAGGTATGTAATTTTATTTCCTGACATAATAATGCTACCAGTAAATACATCGCCAGTTTTCTTGATATAATCGTTAACTGACTTACCCGAATCTTGTATTTTACCTTGATCAGTAAAAGTAACGATATTATCAGCAACTGCGGTAGGAATTCGTATAAGTACATCTGGCAGTTGTATATTGCTTGTCTTTAATCGTCCTTGTTTATCCTGAAAAACAACGACTTCATTTTGATCCACACTTGTAATATTTAATAAATCATCAATCTCATTTCTGAGTTGATCAAGAGTTGCATATTTAGATAAATCACCTTGCTGCTGAGCTTTATCACGAGCAGATCTTCCGTAAATATCTACCATTATATTTATCAATATCTGTTTAAATGTGACAATGTGGTATATTCATGCACGATTTTATGAGGTGGTTTTGTTGATTTTGATATAGCATCAAGTACATTAAGTACTTCACGACCACATATTGGTGGATCAGTTAATGTTTGTGTTGGTAACGTTGAATACCAGATTGGAGCAGTATTATTGCTGACATAATGAAGAAATTCTTTGGTGGCGCTAATCCATATGAATCAAAGTAAATAGTTCCACGTGGATCAATTGCATATCCAACCCAATGCGTGCCTGATCCAGAATTTTTATCGAGATTGATAATACCAGTTTCTAAATCGCTAGCGATTTTAGGTAGTTGATCGCGCATGAAAACACCTCTAAAGTTTTTTATTTTTAGTTTTTTAGCAGCATTGAGTAAATCAAAATTGGACATAGGCGATATCAGTGAACTGTCCCAGGAAGTCTTAGGCCCTTTCCGTACCATGAATGTGGAGTCCCTGGCAATCTGAGACCTTTTCCCTTTTTTTTAATTCCCTTTCCTGTTGCTTTCTTTAATGCCATTCCAGCATCTGTTCCAACAGCGCCTAATGCAGCTGCTTTTGCAACAGCTGGGGCTGCAGCTGCTATTAATGCTGGTATAGCTGCGAGAAGTGAAAATATACCACCCGTCTTAGCAATGTTTTTGATGGCGCCCGCAGAAAGATTAAGTTTTATACCTTTATTTGATTTTTTGGCTTCATTGAAGTTTCTGAATTGACGCTCGGTCAACGATAATTTATTTGAACCGCTCATCTGTTCTCGCTTTAGCGATATTTTTATTCCACAGTTATTTTTTGATGCTGATTGTAGCCTTTTAATCTGACCAGAGTCAGGGTAACACTAACGTGATTGTATGACATTATAATTATTATCCTGATTTTAAATCAGGTGATCTAATTACGTGTTTTCTACTGGAGCATCAACGACTCTCATTCGTCCACCAACACCTTCAAGTAACATTGATTTATCGCTGAGTATGACGGCGATTGCTCTATAATTAGGAATAATTGCAGCATCTCTATTAACACGAGCTCGAAAGTGTATATCAACTACTGATTGTCTGGTTAAATCTAAATGTTCAAGCGAAAAGTAATAAATTGGATATAAGGTTGTAAAATCCAATTGTGATATTTGTAAACCAGTATCAATGTTCTGATCACGCCCCATAAACGACATAAGACGATGATATGCACGTGCTACATGATTATTTTCAAAATTCAGTAATATATCCTCAGATGGTTCTTGATGTCCATTTATCCTTAAGGAAACTTCAGAAACACCAAGTTTGTCGAATATCATGTGATTACGTAGTTGATTATTTACTCGTGTAATATCTTGTAATGCAATAAATATGTGTCTTGGTGCAGAAACGCCCTGCTGAGAAGCTATTTGCCATGTAAATAAACCATTAATATTACTCTGGATAGCATCTGTGGTCACTGTCAACCATGACAACGTTGATTTACCGCCTTGAC
>JAECUM010094596.1:0-25637 GCA_016617855.1 Megalonaias nervosa | reverse complement strand
ATGAATGTTATGAACAGTGTCTTTACTGTGTCAATGCACGCATCTCGATTGATCTATAAATGTTATGGACAGTGTCTTTACTGTGTCAATGCAGACATTTTGATTGATCTATGAATGTTATGAAGAGTGTCTTTACTGTGTCAATGCACACATCTCGATTGATCTATGAATGTTATGAACAGTGTCTTTACTGTGTCAATGCAGAATGAAGAGTGTCTTTACTCTGTCAATGCAGACATTTCGATTGATCTATGAATGTTATGAAGAGTGTCTTCACTGTGTCAATGCAGACATTTTGATAGATCTATGAATGTTATGAAGAGTGTCTTTACCGTGTCAATGCAGACATGTCAATTGATCTATGAACGTTACGAAGAGTGTCTTTACAGTGTCAATGCAGACATTTTGATTGATGATGAATGTTATGAAGAGTGTCTTTACTGTGTCAATGCAGACATTTCGATTGATCTATGAATGTTATGAACAGTGTCTTTACTGTCTCAATGCAGACATTTCGATTCATCTATGAATGTTATGAACAGTGTATTTACTGAGTCAATGCAGACATTTCAATTGATCTATGAATGTTATGAACAGTGTCTTTACTGTATCAATGCAGAAATTTCAGTTGATCTTTGACTGTTATGAACAGTGTCTTTACTGTGTCAATGCACACATTTTGATTAATTTATGAATGTTATGAACAGTGTCTTTACAATGTCAGTGCAAACATTTAGATCTGTGAATGTTCCGAACAGTGTCTTAACAGTGTGAGTGCAAACATTTGGATAGATCTATGAATGTTATGAACAGTGTCTTTACTGTGTCAATGCACACATTTGTATTGATCTTTGAATGTTATGGACCGTGTCTTTACTGTGTCAGTGCAGACATTTGGATAGATCTATGAATGTTATGAACAGTATCTTTACAGTGGGAGTGCAAATATTTTGATTGATCTATGGATGTTATGAACAGTGTCTTCAAAATGTCAATTCACACATTTTGATTGATTTATGAATGTTATAAACAGTGACTTTACAACTGTCAGTGCAAACATTTTGGTAGATTTGTGAATGATATGAAGAGTGTCTTTACAGTGTGAATGCAAACATTTGGATAGATCTATGAATGTTATGAACAGTGTCTTTACAGAGTCAATGCACACATTTGTATTGATCTTTGAATGTTATGAAGAGTGCCTTTACTGTGTCAGTGCACACATTTGGATAGATCTATGAATGTCATGAACAGTATCTTTACAGTGGGAGTGCAAATATTTTGATTGATCTAGGAATGCTAGGAACAGTGTCTTTAAAATGTCAATTCACACATTTTGATTGATTTATTGATGTTATGAGCAGTGACTTTACAATGTCAGTGCAAACATTTTGGTAGATCTATGAATGTTATGAACAATGTCTTTATTGTGTCAATGCACACATTTTGATTGATCTATGAATGTTATGAACAGTGTCTTTACAGTGTCAGTGCAAACATTTTAATTGATCTATGAATGTTATGAAGGGTGTCTTTACAGTGTCAGTGCAAACATTTTGATAGATTTGTAAATGTTATGAACAGTGCCTTTACTGTGTCAATGCACACATTTCGATTGATCTATGAATGTTATGAACAGTGTCTTTACTGTGTCAATGCAGTCATTTCGATTGATCGATGAATGTTATGAACAGTGACTTTACTGTGTGAATGCAGACATTTCGATTGATCTATGAATGCTATGAACAGTGTCTTTACTGTGTCAATGCAGACATTTCAGTTGATCTTTGAATGTTATAAACAGTGTCTTTAGTGTGTCAATGCACACATTTTGATTGATTTTTGAATGTTGTGAAGAGTGTCTTTACATTGTCATTGCAAACATTAAGATCTCTGAATATTCAGAACAGTGTCTTAACAGTGTGAGTGCAAACATTTGGATAGATCTATGAATGTTATGAACAGTGTCTTTACAGAGTCAATGCACACATTTGTATTGATCTTTGAATGTTATGAAGAGTGCCTTTACTGTGTCAGTGCACACATTTGGATAGATCTATGAATGTCATGAACAGTATCTTTACAGTGGGAGTGCAAATATTTTGATTGATCTAGGAATGCTAGGAACAGTGTCTTTAAAATGTCAATTCACACATTTTGATTGATTTATTGATGTTATGAGCAGTGACTTTACAATGTCAGTGCAAACATTTGGATAGATCTATGAATGTTATGAACAGTGTCTCTACTGTGTCAATGCACAAATTGGGATTGATTTATGAATGTTATGAACAGTGTCTTTATTGTGTCAATGCACACATTTTGATTGATCAATGAATGTTATGAACAGTGTCTTTACAGTGTCAGTGCAAACATTTTAATTGATCTATGAATGTTACGAACATTGTCTTTGCTGTGTCAATGTAGACATTTCGATTGATCTGTGAATGTTATGAAGAGTGTCTTTACTGTGTCAATGCAGACATTTCGATTGATCTATGAATGTTATGAGCAGTGTCTTTACTGTGTCAATGTAGACATTTCAATTGATCTGTGAATGTTATGAAGAGTGTCTTTACTGTGTCAATGCAGACATTTGGATTGATTTATGAATGTTATGAACAGTGTCTTTACAATGTCAATGCAAACCTTTTGGTAGATCTGTGAATGTTATGAACAGTGTCTTTACAGTGTCAGTGCAAACATTTTAATTGATCTATGAATGTTATGAACAGTGTCCTTACAGTATGGGTGCAAACATTGTGATAGATCTATGAATGTTATGAACAGTGTCTTTACTGTGTCAATGCACACATTTTGATTGATTTATGAATATTTTGACCATGGTCTTTACTGTGTCAATGCAGATATATCGATTGATATATGAATGTTATCAAAAGTGTCTTTACTGTGTCGATACAAACATTTCGATTGATCTATGAATGTTATGAACAGTGTCTTTACTGTGTCAATAGGCACATTTTGATTGATCTATGAATGTTATGGACAGTGTCTTTACTGTGTCAATGCAAACATTTTGATTGATCTATGAATGATATGAACTGTGTCTTTACTGCGTCAATGCACACATTTCGATTGATCTTTGAATCGTATGGACAGTGTCTTTACTGTGTCAATGTACACATTTGGATAGATCTATGAAAGTTGCGGACAGTGTCTTCACTGTGTCAATGCACACATTTGGATAGATCTATGAATGTTATGAAGAGTGTCTTTACTGTGTCAATGCAGACATTTGGATAGATCTATGAATGTTATGAACAGTGTCTTTACTGTGTCAATGCAGACTTTTCTTTTATTCTGTGAATGTTTTTGACAGTGTCTATACTGTGTCAATGCACACATTTTGATTGATTTATGAATGTTATGAACAGTGTCTTTACTGTGCCAATGCACACATTTGGATAGATTTATGAATGTTATGAACAGTGTCTTTGCTGTGTCAATGCACACATTTGGATTGATTTATGAATATTATGGAGAGTGTCTTTACTGTGTCAATGCACACATTTGGATTGATTTATGAATGTTATGAACAGTGTCTTTACTGTGTCAATGCAAACATTTGGATTGATTTAAGAATTTTATGGACAGTTTCTTTACTTTGTCAATGAATACATTTGGATTGATTTATGAATGTTATGGACAGTGTCTTTACTGTGTGAATGCATACATTTGGATAGAGCTATGAATGTTATGGACAGTGTCTTTACTGTGTCAATGCACACATTTGGATACATCTATGAATGTTATGAAGAGTGTCTTTACTGTGTCAATGCAGACATTTGGATAGATCTATGAATGTTATGAAAAGTGTCTTTACTGTGTCAGTGCAGACTTTTCTTTTGATCTGTGAATGTTTTTGACAGTGTCTTTACTGTGTCAATGCACACAATTTGATTGATTTATGAATGTTATGAACAGTGTCTTTACTGTGTCAGTGCACACAGTTTGATTGATTTATGAATGTTATGAAGAGTGTCTTTTCTGTGTCAATGCACACATTTTGATTAATCTATGAATGTTATGGACAGTGCCTTTGCTGTGTCAGTGCACACATTTTGATTGATTTATGAATGTTATGGACAGTGTCTTTACTGTGTCAATGCACACATTTGGATTGATTTATGAATGTTATGAACAGTATCTTTTCTGTGTCAATGCATACATTTGGGTTGATTTATGAATGTTATGAACAGTGTGTTTACTTTGTCAATGGACACATTTCGATTGATTTATGAATGTTATGGACAGTGCCTTTATTGTGTCAATGCAGACATTTGGATTGATTTATGAATGTTATTAACAGTGTCTTTACTGTGTCAATGCACACATTTTGATTGATTTATGAATGTTATGAACAGTGTCTTTACTGTGTCAATGGACACATTTAGTTTGATTTATGAATGTTATGGACAGTGTCTTTACTGTGTCAATGCATACATTTTGTTTGATTTCTGAATGTTATGAACAGTGTCTTTACAGTGTCAGTGCAAACATTTTAATTGATCTATGAATGTTATGAAGGGTGTCTTTACAGTGTCAGTGCAAACATTTTGATAGATCTGTAAATGTTATGAACATTGTCTTTACTGTGTCAATGCACACATTTTGATTGATCTATGAATGTTATGAACAGTGTCTTTACTGTGTCAATGCACATATTTCGATTGATCTATGAATGTTATGAACAGTGTCTTTACTGTGTCAATGCACACATCTCGATTGATCTATGAATGTTATGGACAGTGTCTTTACTGTGTCAATGCAGACATTTTGATTGATCTATGAATGTTATGAACAGTGTCTTTACAGTGTCAATGCACACATCTCAATTGATCTATGAATGTTTTGAACAGTGTTTTTACTCTGTCAATGCAGACATTTCGATTGATCTATGAATGTTATGAAAAGTGTCTTTACTGTGTCAATGCAGACATTTTGATAGATCTATGAATGTTATGAAGAGTGTCTTTACCGTGTCAATGCAGACATGTCAATTGATCTATGAATGTTACGAAGAGTGTCTTTACAGTGTTAATGCAGACATTTTGATTGATCTATGAATGTTATGAAGAGTGTCTTTACTGTGTCAATGCAGACATTTCGATTGATCTATGAATGTTATGAACAGTGTCTTTAGTGTCTCAATGCAGACATTTCGATTCATCTATGAATGTTATGAACAGTGTATTTACTGTGTCAATGGACACATTTAGTTTGATTTATGAATGTTATGGACAGTGTCTTTACTGTGTCAATGCATACATTTTGTTTGATTTCTGAATGTTATGAACAGTGTCTTTACAATGTCAGTGCAAACATTTAGATCTGTGAATGTTCCGAACAGTGTCTTAACAGTGTGAGTGCAAACATTTGGATAGAGCTATGAATGTTATGGACAGTGTCTTTACTGTGTCAATGCACACATTTGGATACATCTATGAATGTTATGAAGAGTGTCTTTACTGTGTCAATGCAGACATTTGGATAGATCTATGAATGTTATGAAAAGTGTCTTTACTGTGTCAGTGCAGACTTTTCTTTTGATCTGTGAATGTTTTTGACAGTGTCTTTACTGTGTCAATGCACACAGTTTGATTGATTTATGAATGTTATGAACAGTGTCTTTACTGTGTCAGTGCACACAGTTTGATTGATTTATGAATGTTATGAAGAGTGTCTTTTCTGTGTCAATGCACACATTTTGATTAATCTATGAATGTTATGGACAGTGCCTTTGCTGTATCAGTGCACACATTTTGATTGATTTATGAATGTTTTGAACAGTGTCTTTACTGTGTGAATGCACACATTTCAATTGATTTGTGAATGTTATGAACAGTGTCTTTACTGTGTCAATGGACACATTTGGATTGATTTATGAATGGTATGGACAGTGTCTTTACTGTGTCAATGCAGACATTTGGATTGATTTATGAATGTTATGAACAGTATCTTCACTGTGTCAATGCATAAATTTGGATTGATTTATGAATGTTATGAACAGTGTGTTTACTTTGTCAATCGACACATTTGGATTGATTTATGAATGTTATGGACAGTGTCTTTATTGTGTCAATGCAGACATTTGGATTGATTTATGAATGTTATTAACAGTGTCTTTACTGTGTCAATGCACACATTTTGATTGATTTATGAATGTTATGAACAGTGTCTTTACTGTGTCAATGGACACATTTAGATTGATTTATGAATGTTATGGACAGTGTCTTTACTGTGTCAATGCATACATTTTGATTGATTTATGAATGTTATGGACAGTGTCTTTATTGTGTGAATCCACCCATTTTGATTGATCTATGAATGTTATGAACAGTGTCTTTACAGTGTCAGTGCAAACATTTTAATTGATCTTTGAATTTCATGAAGGGTGTCTTTACAGTGTAAGTGCAAACATTTTGATAGATCTGTATATGTTATGAACATTGTCTTTACTGTGTCAATGCACACATTTTGATTGATCTATGAATGTTATGAACAGTGTCTTTACTGTGTCAATGCACATATTTCGATTGATCTATGAATGTTATGAAAAGTGTCTTTACTGTGTCAATGCAGACATCTCGATTGATCTATGAATGTTATGGACAGTGTCTTTACTGTGTCAATGCAGACATGTCAATTGATCTATGAATGTTATGAACAGTGTCTTACCTGTGTCAATGCATACATCTCAATTGATCTATGAATGTTATGAACAGTGTCTTTACTGTGTCAATGCACACATCTCGATTGATCTATGAATGTTATGAACAGTGTCTTTACTGTGTCAATGCAGAATGAGGAGTGTTTTTACTCTGTCAATGCAGACATTTCGATTGATCTATGAATGTTATGAAAAGTGTCTTTACTGTGTCAATGCAGACATTTTGATAGATCTATGAATGTTATGAAGAGTGTCTTTACCGTGTCAATGCAGACATGTCAATTGATCTATGAATGTTACGAAGAGTGTCTTTACAGTGTCAATGCAGACATTTTGATTGATCTATGAATGTTATGAAGAGTGTCTTTACTGTGTCAATGCAGACATTTCGATTGATCTATGAATGTTATGAACAGTGTCTTTACTGTCTCAATGCAGACATTTCGATTGATCTATGAATGTTATGAACAGTGTATTTACTGAGTCAATGCAGACATTTCAATTGATCTATGAATGTTATGAACAGTGTCTTTACTGTATCAATGCACACATCTCAATTGATCTATGAATGTTATGAACAGTGTCTTTACTGTGTCAATGCACACATCTCGATTGATCTATGAATGTTATGAACAGTGTCTTTACTGTGTCAATGCAGAATGAGGAGTGTTTTTACTCTGTCAATGCAGACATTTCGATTGATCTATGAATGTTATGAAAAGTGTCATTACTGTGTCAATGCAGACATTTTGATAGATCTTTGAATGTTATGAAGAGTGTCTTTACCGTGTCAATGCAGACATGTCAATTGATCTATGAATGTTATGAAGAGTTTCTTTACTGTGTCAATGCAGACATTTCGATTGATCTATGAATGTTATGAACAGTGTCTTTACTGTCTCAATGCAGACATTTCGATTCATCTATGAATGTTATGAACAGTGAATTTACTGAGTCAATGCAGACATTTCAATTGATCTATGAATGATATGAACAGTGTCTTTACTGTATCAATGCAGAAATTTCAGTTGATCTTTGACTGTTATGAACAGTGTCTTTACTGTGTCAATGCACACATTTTGATTAATTTATGAATGTTATGAACAGTGTCTTTACAATGTCAGTGCAAACATTTAGATCTGTGAATGTTCCGAACAGTGTCTTAACAGTGTGAGTGCAAACATTTGGATAGATCTATGAATGTTATGAGCAGTGTCTTTACTGTGTCAATGCACACATTTGTATTGATCTTTGAATGTTATGGACCGTGTCTTTACTGTGTCAGTGCAGACATTTGGATAGATCTATGAATGTTATGAACAGTATCTTTACAGTGGGAGTGCAAATATTTTGATTGATCTATGGATGTTATGAACAGTGTCTTCAAAATGTCAATTCACACATTTTGATTAATTTATGAATGTTATGAACAGTGACTTTACAACTGTCAGTGCAAACATTTTGGTAGATTTGTGAATGATATGAAGAGTGTCTTTACAGTGTGAGTGCAAACATTTGGATAGATCTATGAATGTTATGAACAGTGTCTTTACTGTGTCAATGTACAAATTTGGATTGAGATATGAATGTTATGAACAGTGTCTTTACAGTGTCAGTGCAAACATTTTAATTGATCTATGAATGTTATGAAGGGTGTCTTTACAGTCTCAGTGCAAACATTTTGATAGATCTGTAAATGTTATGAACAGTGTCTTTACTGTCTCAGTGCACACATTTTGATTGATTTATGAATGTAATGAAGAGTGTCTTTACTGTGTAAATGCACATATTTCGATTGATCTATGAATGTTATGAACAGTGTCTTTACTGTGTCAATGCAGACATTTTGATTGATCTATGAATGTTATGAACAGTGACTTTACTGTGTGAATGCGAACATTTCGATTGATCTATGAATGCTATGAAGAGTGTCTTTACTGTGTCAATGCAGACATTTCAGTTGATCTTTGAATGTTATGAACAGTGTCTTTAGTGTCTCAATGCACACATTTTGATTGATTTTTGAATGTTATGAAGAGTGTCTTTACATTGTCAGTGCAAACATTAAGATCTGTGAATGTTATGAACAGTGTCTTTACTGAGTCAATGCACACATTTGTATTGATATTTGAATGTTATGAAGAGTGCCTTTACTGTGTCAGTGCACACATTTGGATAGATCTATGAATGTCATGAACAGTATCTTTACAGTGGGAGTGCAAATATTTTGATTGATCTATGAATGCTATGAACAGTGTCTTTAAAATGTTAATTCACACATTTTGATTGATTTATTGATGTTATCAGCAGTGACTTTACAATGTCAGTGCAAACATTTTGGTAGATCTGCGAATGTTATGAAGAGTGTCTTTACGGTGTGAGTGCAAACATTTGGATAGATCTATGAATGTTATGAGCAGTGTCTCTACTGTGTCAATGCACAAATTTGGATTGATTTATTAATGTTACAAACAGTGTCTTTATTGTGTCAATGCACACATTTTGATTGATCAATGAATGTTATGAACAGTGTCTTTACAGTGTCAGTGCAAACATTTTAATTGATCTATGAATGTTATGAACAGTGTCTTTGCTGTGTCAATGTAGACATTTCGATTGATCTGTGAATGTTATGAAGAGTGTCTTTACTGTGTCAATGCAGACATTTCGATTGATCTATGAATGTTATGAACAGTGTCTTTACTGTCTCAATGTAGACATTTCGATTGATCTGTGAATTTTATGAAGAGTGTCTTTACTGTGTCTAGGCAGACATTTCGATTGATCTATGACTGTTATGAACAGTGTCTTTACTGTGTCAATGTAGACATTTCGATTGATCTGTGAATGTTATGAAGAGTGTCTTTACTGTGTCAATGGAGACATTTGGATTGATTTATGAATGTTATGAACAGTGTCTTTACAATGTCAATGCAAACCTTTTGGTACACCTGTGAATGTTATGAAGAGTGTCTTTACAGTGTGAGTGCAAACATTTGGATAGATCTATGAATTTTATGAACAATTTCTTTACTGTGTCAATGCACACATTTGGATTGATCTATGAATGTTATGAGGTGTCTGTTGTGTATATGCACAGATTTTGATTGATCTCTGAATGTTATGAACAGTGTCTTTACAGTGTCAGTGCAAACATTTTAATTGATCTATGAATGTTATGAACAGTGCCTTTACAGTATGGGTGCAAACTTTGTGATAGATCTGTGAATGTTATGAACAGTGTCTTTACTGTGTCAATGCACACATTTTGATTGATTTATGAATGTTTTGACCATGGTCTTTACTGTGTCAATGCAGATATTTCGATTGATATATGAATGTTATGAAGAGTGTTTTTACTGTGTCAATACACACATTTCGATTGATCTATGAATGTTATGAACAATGTCTTTACTGTGTCAATGCACACATTTTGATTGATCTATGAATGTTATGGACAGTGTCTTTACTGTGTCAATGCATACATTTCGATTGATTTATGAATATTATGGACAGTGTCTTTACCGTGTCAATGCACACATTTGGATTGATTTATGAATGTTATGAACAGTGTCTTTACTGTGTCAATGTAAACATTTGGATTGATTTAAGAATTTTATGGAAAGATTTTTTACTTTGTCAATGAATACATTTGGATTGATTTATGAATGTTATGGACAGTGTCTTTACTTTGTGAATGCATACATTTGGATAGAGCTATGAATGTTATGAAGAGTGTATTTACTGTGTGAATGCAGAAATTTGGATAGATCTATGAATGTTATGAACAGTGTCTTTACTGTGTCAATGCAGACTTTTCTTTTGATCTGTGAATGCTTTTGACAGTGTCTTTACTGTGTCAATGCACGCATTTTGATTGATTTATGAATGTTATGAACAGTGTCTTTACTGTGTCAGTGCACACAGTTTGATTGATTTATGAATGTTATGAAGAGTGTCTTTTCTCTGTCAATGCACACATTTTGATTAATCTATGAATGTTATGGACAGTGCCTTTGCTGTGTCAGTGCACACATTTTGATTGATTTATGAATGTTTTGAACAGTGTCTTTACTGTGTGAATGCACACATTTCAATTGATTTGTGACTGTTATGAACAGTGTCTTTACTGTGTCAATGGACACATTTGGATTGATTTATGAATGTTATGAACAGTATCTTTACTGTGTCAATGCATACATTTGGATTGATTTATGAATGTTATGAACAGTCTCTTTACTGTGTCAATGCACACATTTTGATTGATTTATGAATGTTTTGAACAGTGTCTTTACTCTGTCAATGGACACATTTAGATTGATTTATGAATGTTATGGACAGTGTCTTTACTGTGTCAATGCACACATTTTGATTGATTTATGAATGTTATGGACCGTGTCTTTATTGTGTCAATGCACACATTTTGATTGATGTATGAATGTTATGAAGAGTGTCTTTACAGTGTCAGTGCAAACATTTTAATTGATGTATGAATGTTATGAAGGGTGTCTTTACAGTGTCAATGCAAACATTTTGATAGATCTGTCAATGTTATGAACAGTGTCTTTACTGTGTCAATACACACAATTTGACTGATCTATGAATGTTATGAACAGTGTCTTTACTGTGTCAATGCACATATTTCGATTGATCTATGAATGTTATGAACATTGTTTTTACTGTGTCAATGCACACATCTCGATTGATCTATGAATGTTATGGACAGTGTCTTTACTGTGTCAATTCTGACATTTTGATTGATCTATGAATGTTATGAACAGTGTCTTTACTGTGTCAATGCAGAATGAAGAGTGTCTTTACTCTGTCAATGCAGACATTTCAATTGATCTATGAATGTTATGAAGAGTGTCTTCACTGTGTCAATGCAGACATTTTGATAGATCTATGAATGTTATGAAGAGTGTCTTTACCGTGTCAATGCAGACATATCAATTGATCTATGAATGTTACGAAGAGTGTCTTTACAGTGTCAATGCAGACATTTTGATTGATCTATGAATGTTATGAAGAGTGTCTTTACTGTGTCAATGCAGACATTTCAATTGATCTATGAATGTTATGAACAGTGTCTTTACAGTCTCAATGCAGACATTTCGATTCATCTATGAATGTTATGAACAGTGTATTTACTGAGTCAATGCAGACATTTCAATTGATCTATGAATGTTATGAACAGTGTCTTTACTGTATCAATGCAGAAATTTCAGTTGATCTTGGACTGTTATGAACAGTGTCTTTACTGTGTCAATGCACACATTTTGATTAATTTATGAATGTTATGAACAGCGTCTTTACAATGTCAGTGCAGACATTTAGATCTGTGAATGTTCCGAACAGTGTCTTAACAGTGTGAGTGCAAACATTTGGATAGATCTATGAATGTTATTAACAGTGTCTTTACTGTGTCAATGCACACATTTGTATTGATCTTTGAATGTTATGGACCGTGTCTTTACTGTGTCAGTGCAGACATTTGGATAGATCGATGAATGTTATGAACAGTATCTTGACAGTGGGAGTGCAAATATTTTGATTGATCTATGGATGTTATGAACAGTGTCTTCAAGATGCCAATTCACACATTTTGATTGATTTATGAATGTTATGAACAGTGACTTTACAACTGTCAGTGCAAACATTTTGGTAGATTTGTGAATGATATGAAGAGTGTCTTTACAGTGTGAGTGCAAAGATTTTAATAGATCTATGAATGTTATGAACAGTGTCTTTACTGTCTCAATGTACAAATTTGGATTGATTTATGAATGTTATGAAAAGTGTCTTTATTGTGTCAATGCACACATTTTGATTGATCAATGAAGGTTATGAACAGTGTCTTTACAGTGTCAGTGCAAACATTTTAATTGATCTATGAATGTTATGAAGGGTGTCTTTACAGTGTCAGTGCAAACATTTTGATAGATCTGTAAATGTTATGAACAGTGCCTTTACTGTGTCAATGCACACATTTTGATTGATTTATGAATGTTATGAAGAGTGTCTTTACTGTGTCAATGCAGACATTTCGATTGATCTATGAATGTTATGAACAGTGTCTTTACTGTGTCAATGCAGACATTTCGATTGATCTATGAATGTTAGGAACAGAGACTTTACTGTGTGAATGCAGACAGTTCGATCGATCTATGAATGCTATGAAGAGTGTCTTTACTGTGTCAATGCAGACATTTCAGTTGATCTTTGAATGTTATAAACAGTGTCTTTAGTGTGTCAATGCACACATTTTGATTGATTTTTGAATGTTATGAAGAGTGTCTTTACATTGTCAGTGCAAACATTTGGATAGATCTATGAATGTCATGAACAGTATCTTTACAGTGTGAGTGCAAATATTTTGATTGATCTTTGAATGCTATGAGCAGTGTCTTTACTGTGCCAATGTAGACATTTCGATTGATCTGTGAATCTTATGAAGAGTGTCTTTACTGTGTCAATGCAGACATTTGGATTGATCTATGAATGTTATGAACAGTGTCTTTGCTGTGTCAATGCACACATTTTGATTGATTTATGAATGTTTTGACCATGGTCTTTACTGTGTGAATGCAGATATTTCGATTTATATATGAATGTTATGAAGAGTGTCTTTACTGTGTCAATACACACATTTCGATTGATCTATGAATGTTATGAACAGTCTCTTTACTGTGTCAATGGGCACATTTTGATTGGTCTGTGAATGTTATGAACAGTGTCTTTACTGTGTCAATGCACACATTTTGATTGATTTATGAATGTTTTGACCATGGTCTTTACAGTGTCAATGCAGATATTTCGATTGATATATGAATGTTATGAAGCGTGTCTTTACTGTGTCAATACACACATTTTGATTGATCTATGAATGTTATGAACAGTGTCTTTATTGTGTCAATGCACACATTTTGATTGATCTACGAATGTTATGGACATTGTCTTTACTGTGTCAATGTACACATTTCAATAGGTCTATGAATGTTACCGACAGTGTCTTTACTGTGTCAATGGACACATCTGAATAGATCTATGAAAGTTACGGACAGTGTCTTTACTGTGTCAATGCACACATTTGGATAGATCTATGAATGTTATGAACAGTGTCTTTACTGTGTCAATGCAGACTTTTCTTTTGATCTGTGAATGTTTTTGACAGTGTCTTTACTTTGTCGATGCACACATTTGATTTGATTTATGAATATTATAGACAGTGTCTTCACTGTGTCAATGCACACATTTGGATTGATTTATGAATGTTATGAACAGTGTCTTTACTGTGTCAATGCAAACATTTGGATTGATTTAAGAATTTTATGGACAGTTTTTTTGCTTTGTCAATGAATACATTTGGATTGATTTATGAATGTTATGGACAGTGTCTTTACTGTGTGAATGCATACATTTGGATAGAGCTATGAATGTTATGGACAATGTCTTTACTGTGTCAGTGCACACATTTGGATAGATCTATGAATGTTATTAAGAGTGTATTTACTGTGTCAATGCAGACATTTGGATAGATCTATGAATGTTATGAACAGTGTCTTTATTGTGTCAGTGCAGACTTTTCTTTTGATCTGTGAATGTTTTTGACAGTGTCTTTACTGAGTCAATGCACACATTTTGATTGATTTATGAATGTTATGAACAGTGTCTTTACTTTGTCAGTGCACACAGTTTGATTGATTTATGAATGTTATGAAGAGTGTCTTTTCTGTGTCAAATCACACATTTTGATTAATCTATGAATGTTATGGACAGTGTCTTTGCTGTGTCAGTGCACACATTTTGATTGATTTATGAATGTTTTGAACAGTGTCTTTACTGTGTGAATGCACACATTTCAATTGATTTGTGAATGTTATGAACAGTGTCTTTACTGTGTCAATGCAGACATTAGGATTGATTTATGAATGTTATGAACAGTATCTTTACTGTGTCAGTGCATACATTTGGATTGATTTATGAATGTTATGAGGTGTCTGTTGTGTATATGCACAGATTTTGATTGATCTCTGAATGTTATGAACAGTGTCTTTACAGTGTCAGTGCAAACATTTTAATTGATCTATGAATGTTATGAACAGTGCCTTTACAGTATGGGTGCAAACATTGTGATAGATCTGTGAATGTTATGAACAGTGTCTTTACTGTGTCAATGCACACATTTTGATTGATTTATGAATGTTTTGACCATGGTCTTTACTGTGTCAATGCAGATATTTCGATTGATCTATGAATGTTATGAACAATGTCTTTACTGTGTCAATGCACACATTTTGATTGATCTATGAATGTTATGGACAGTGTCTTTACTGTGTCAATGCATACATTTCGATTGATTTATGAATATTATGGACAGTGTCTTTACCGTGGCAATGCACACATTTGGATTGATTTATGAATGTTATGAACAGTGTCTTTACTGTGTCAATGTAAACATTTGGATTGATTTAAGAATTTTATGGAAAGATTTTTTACTTTGTCAATGAATACATTTGGATTGATTTATGAATGTTATGGACAGTGTCTTTACTTTGTGAATGCATACATTTGGATAGAGCTGTGAATGTTATGAAGAGTGTCTTTACTGTGTGAATGCAGAAATTTGGATAGATCTATGAATGTTATGAACAGTGTCTTTACTGTGTCAATGCAGACTTTTCTTTTGATCTGTGAATGCTTTTGACAGTGTCTTTACTGTGTCAATGCACGCATTTTGATTGATTTATGAATGTTATGAACAGTGTCTTTACTGTGTCAGTGCACACAGTTTGATTGATTTATGAATGTTATGAAGAGTGTCTTTTCTCTGTCAATGCACACATTTTGATTAATCTATGAATGTTATTGACAGTGCCTTTGCTGTGTCAGTGCACACATTTTGATTGATTTATGAATGTTTTGAACAGTGTCTTTACTGTGTGAATGCACACATTTCAATTGATTTGTGACTGTTATGAACAGTGTCTTTACTGTGTCAATGGACACATTTGGATTGATTTATGAATGTTATGAACAGTATCTTTACTGTGTCAATGCATACATTTGGATTGATTTATGAATGTTATGAACAGTGTGTTTACTTTGTCAATGGACACATTTAGATTAATTTAAGAATGTTATGAACAGTGTCTTTATTGTGTCAATGCAGACATTTGGATTGATTTATGAATGTTATGAACAGTCTCTTTACTGTGTCAATGCACACATTTTGATTGATTTATGAATGTTTTGAACAGTGTCTTTACTCTGTCAATGGACACATTTAGATTGATTTATGAATGTTATGGACAGTGTCTTTCCTGTGTCAATGCACACATTTTGATTGATTTATGAATGTTATGGACCGTGTCTTTATTGTGTCAATGCACACATTTTGATTGATCTATGAATGTTATGAAGAGTGTCTTTACAGTGTCAGTGCAAACATTTTAATTGATGTATGAATGTTATGAAGGGTGTCTTTACAGTGTCAATGCAAACATTTTGATAGATCTGTCAATGTTATGAACAGTGTCTTTACTGTGTCAATACACACAATTTGACTGATCTATGAATGTTATGAACAGTGTCTTTACTGTGTCAATGCACATATTTCGATTGATCTATGAATGTTATGAACATTGTTTTTACTGTGTCAATGCACACATCTCGATTGATCTATGAATGTTATGGACAGTGTCTTTACTGTGTCAATTCTGACATTTTGATTGATCTATGAATGTTATGAAGAGTGTCTTTACTGTGTCAATGCACACATTTCGATTGATCTATGAATGTTATGAACAGTGTCTTTACTGTGTCAATGCAGAATGAAGAGTGTCTTTACTCTGTCAATGCAGACATTTCGATTGATCTATGAATGTTATGAAGAGTGTCTTCACTGTGTCAATGCAGACATTTTGATAGATCTATGAATGTTATGAAGAGTGTCTTTACCGTGTCAATGCAGACATATCAATTGATCTATGAATGTTACGAAGAGTGTCTTTACAGTGTCAATGCAGACATTTTGATTGATCTATGAATGTTATGAAGAGTGTCTTTACTGTGTCAATGCAGACATTTCAATTGATCTATGAATGTTATGAACAGTGTCTTTACAGTCTCAATGCAGACATTTCGATTCATCTATGAATGTTATGAACAGTGTATTTACTGAGTCAATGCAGACATTTCAATTGATCTATGAATGTTATGAACAGTGTCTTTACTGTATCAATGCAGAAATTTCAGTTGATCTTGGACTGTTATGAACAGTGTCTTTACTGTGTCAATGCACACATTTTGATTAATTTATGAATGTTATGAACAGCGTCTTTACAATGTCAGTGCAGACATTTAGATCTGTGAATGTTCCGAACAGTGTCTTAACAGTGTGAGTGCAAACATTTGGATAGATCTATGAATGTTATGAACAGTGTCTTTACTGTGTCAATGCACACATTTGTATTGATCTTTGAATGTTATGGACCGTGTCTTTACTGTGTCAGTGCAGACATTTGGATAGATCGATGAATGTTATGAACAGTATCTTTACAGTGGGAGTGCAAATATTTTGATTGATCTATGGATGTTATGAACAGTGTCTTCAAGATGCCAATTCACACATTTTGATTGATTTATGAATGTTATGAACAGTGACTTTACAACTGTCAGTGCAAACATTTTGGTAGATTTGTGAATGATATGAAGAGTGTCTTTACAGTGTGAGTGCAAAGATTTTAATAGATCTATGAATGTTATGAACAGTGTCTTTACTGTCTCAATGTACAAATTTGGATTGATTTATGAATGTTATGAAAAGTGTCTTTATTGTGTCAATGCACACATTTTGATTGATCAATGAATGTTATGAACAGTGTCTTTACAGTGTCAGTGCAAACATTTTAATTGATCTATGAATGTTATGAAGGGTGTCTTTACAGTGTCAGTGCAAACATTTTGATAGATCTGTAAATGTTATGAACAGTGCCTTTACTGTGTCAATGCACACATTTTGATTGATTTATGAATGTTATGAAGAGTGTCTTTACTGTGTCAATGCAGACATTTCGATTGATCTATGAATGTTATGAACAGTGTCTTTACTGTGTCAATGCAGACATTTCGATTGATCTATGAATGTTAGGAACAGAGACTTTACTGTGTGAATGCAGACAGTTCGATCGATCTATGAATGCTATGAAGAGTGTCTTTACTGTGTCAATGCAGACATTTCAGTTGATCTTTGAATGTTATAAACAGTGTCTTTAGTGTGTCAATGCACACATTTTGATTGATTTTTGAATGTTATGAAGAGTGTCTTTACATTGTCAGTGCAAACATTTGGATAGATCTATGAATGTCATGAACAGTATCTTTACAGTGTGAGTGCAAATATTTTGATTGATCTTTGAATGCTATGAACAGTGTCTTTACTGTGCCAATGTAGACATTTCGATTGATCTGTGAATCTTATGAAGAGTGTCTTTACTGTGTCAATGCAGACATTTGGATTGATCTATGAATGTTATGAACAGTGTCTTTGCTGTGTCAATGCACACATTTTGATTGATTTATGAATGTTTTGACCATGGTCTTTACTGTGTGAATGCAGATATTTCGATTTATATATGAATGTTATGAAGAGTGTCTTTACTGTGTCAATACACACATTTCGATTGATCTATGAATGTTATGAACAGTCTCTTTACTGTGTCAATGGGCACATTTTGATTGGTCTGTGAATGTTATGAACAATGTCTTTACTGTGTCAATGCACACATTTTGATTGATTTATGAATGTTTTGACCATGGTCTTTACAGTGTCAATGCAGATATTTCGATTGATATATGAATGTTATGAAGCGTGTCTTTACTGTGTCAATACACACATTTTGATTGATCTATGAATGTTATGAACAGTGTCTTTATTGTGTCAATGCACACATTTTGATTGATCTACGAATGTTATGGACATTGTCTTTACTGTGTCAATGTACACATTTCAATAGGTCTATGAATGTTACCGACAGTGTCTTTACTGTGTCAATGGACACATCTGAATAGATCTATGAAAGTTACGGACAGTGTCTTTACTGTGTCAATGCACACATTTGGATAGATCTATGAATGTTATGAAGAGTGTCTTTACTGTGTGAATGCAGACATTTGGATAGATCTATGAATGTTATGAACAGTGTCTTTACTGTGTCAATGCAGACTTTTCTTTTGATCTGTGAATGTTTTTGACAGTGTCTTTACTTTGTCGATGCACACATTTGATTTGATTTATGAATATTATAGACAGTGTCTTCACTGTGTCAATGCACACATTTGGATTGATTTATGAATGTTATGAACAGTGTCTTTACTGTGTCAATGCAAACATTTGGATTGATTTAAGAATTTTATGGACAGTTTTTTTGCTTTGTCAATGAATACATTTGGATTGATTTATGAATGTTATGGACAGTGTCTTTACTGTGTGAATGCATACATTTGGATAGAGCTATGAATGTTATGGACAATGTCTTTACTGTGTCAGTGCACACATTTGGATAGATCTATGAATGTTATTAAGAGTGTATTTACTGTGTCAATGCAGACATTTGGATAGATCTATGAATGTTATGAACAGTGTCTTTATTGTGTCAGTGCAGACTTTTCTTTTGATCTGTGAATGTTTTTGACAGTGTCTTTACTGAGTCAATGCACACATTTTGATTGATTTATGAATGTTATGAACAGTGTCTTTACTGTGTCAGTGCACACAGTTTGATTGATTTATGAATGTTATGAAGAGTGTCTTTTCTGTGTCAAATCACACATTTTGATTAATCTATGAATGTTATGGACAGTGTCTTTGCTGTGTCAGTGCATACATTTGGATTGATTTATGAATGTTATGAACAGTGTGTTTACTTTGTCAATGGACACATTTTGATTGATTTATGAATGTTTTGAACAGTGTCTTTACTGTGTGAATGCACACATTTCAATTGATTTTTGAATGTTATGAACAGTGTCTTTACTGTGTCAATGCAGACATTAGGATTGATTTATGAATGTTATGAACAGTATCTTTACTGTGTCAGTGCATACATTTGGATTGATTTATGAATGTTATGAACAGTGTGTTTACTTTGTCAATGGACACATTTTGATTGATTTATGAATGTTATGGACAGTGTCTTTATTGTGTCAATGCAGACATTTGGATTGATTTATGAATGTTATGAACAGTGTCTTTACTGTGTCAATGCACACATTTTGATTGATTTATGAATGTTATGAACAGTGTCTTTACTTTGTCAATGGACACATTTAGATTGATTTATGAATGTTATGGACAGTGTCTTTACTGTGTCAATGCACACATTGGGATTCATTTGTGAATGTTATGAACAATGTCTTTACTGTGGCAATGCACACATTTTGATTGATTTATGAATATTATGGACAGTGTCTTTACTCTGTCAATGCACACATTTGGATTGATTTACGAATGTTATGGACAGTGTCTTTACTGTGTCAATGCAAACATTTGGATTGATTTAAGAATTATATGGTCACTTTTTTACTTTGTCAATGAATACATTTGGATTGATTTATGAATGTTATGGACAGTGTCTTTACTGTGCGAATGCATTTGGATAGAGCTATGAATGTTATGGACAGTGTCTTTACTGTGTCAATGCACACATTTGGATTGATCTATGAATGTTATGAAGAGTGTCTTTACTGTGTCAATGCACACATTTGGATAGATCTATGAATGTTGTGAACAGTGTCTTTACTGTGTTAGTGCAGACTTTTCTTTTGATCTGTGAATGTTTTTGACAGTGTCTTTACTGTGTCAATGCACACATTTGGATTGATTTATGAATGTTATGAACAGTGTCTTTACTGTGTCAGTGCACACAGTTTGATTGATTTATGAATGTTATCAAGAATGTCTTTTCTGTGTCAATGCACACATTTTAATTAATCTATGAATGTTATTGACAGTGTCTTTGCTGTCAGTGCACACATTTTGATTGATTTATGAATGTTTTGAACAGTGTCTTTACTGTGTGAATGCACACATTTCAATTGATTTGTGAATGTTATGAACAGTGTCTTTACTGTGTCAATGGACACATTTGGATTGATTTATGAATGTTACGGACAGTGTGTTTACTGTGTCAATGCAGACATTTGGATTGATTTATGAATGTTACGGACAGTGTGTTTACTGTGTCAATGCATACATTTGGATTGATTTATGAATGTAATGAACAGTGTGTTTACTTTGTCAATGGACACATTTTGATTGATTTATGAATGTTATGGACAGTGTCTTTACTGTGTCAATGCACACATTTGGAATGATTTAAGAATGTTATGGGCAGTATTTTTACTGTGTCAATGCATACATTTGAATTGATTTATGAATGGTATAAACATTGCCTTTGCTGTGTCAATGCACACATTTGGATTGATTTATGAATGTTATGGACAGAGTCTTTATTGTGTCAATGCAGACATTTGGATAGATATATGAATGTTATGGACATTATCTTTATTTTGTCAATGCACACATTTGGATAGATCTATGAAAGTTATGGACAGTGTCTTTACTGTGTCAATGCACACATTTTGATTGATTTAAGAATGTTATGAAGAGTGTCTTTACTGTGACAATGCACACATTTGAATAGATCTATGAATGTTATGGACAGTGTCTTTACTGTGTCAATGCTCACATTTGGATAGATCTTTGAATGTTATGGACAGTGGGTTTACTGTGTCAATGCATACATTTGGATAGTTCTGTGAATGTCATGGACAGTTTCTTTACTGTGTCAATGCACACATTTTGATTGATTTATGAATGTTATGAACAGTGTCTTTACTGTGTCAATGCACACATCTCGATTGATCTACCAATGTTATTAACAGTGTCTTTACTGTGGCAATGCACACATTTTGATTGATTTATGAATGTTATGAACAATGTCTTTATTGTGTCAATGCACACATTTTGATTGATCTATGAATGTTATGAACAGTGTCGTTACTGTGTCAATGCACACATTTTGATTGATTTATGAATGTTATGGACAGTGTCTTTATTGTGTCAATGCACACAAATTTTGATTGATCTATGAATGTTATGAACAGTGTCTTTACAGTGTTAGTGCAAACATTTTAATTGATGTATGAATGTTATGAAGGGTGTCTTTACAGTGTCAGTGCAAACATTTTGATAGATCTGTAAATGTTATGAACATTGTCTTTACTGTGTCAATGCACTCATTTTGATTGATCTATGAATGTTATGAACAGTGTCTTTACTGTGTCAATGCACGTATTTCGATTGATCTATGAATGTTATGAACACTTTCTTTACTGTGTCAATGCATACATCTCGATTGATCTATGAATGTTATGGACAGTGTCTTTACTGTGTCAATGTAGACATTTTGATTGATCTATGAATGTTATGAAGAGTGTCTTTACTGTGTCAATGCACACATTTCGATTGATCTATGAATGTTATGAATAGTGTCTTTACTGTGTCAATGCAGAATGAAGAGTGTCTTTACTCTGTCAATACAGACATTTTGATTGATCTATGAATGTTATGAAGAGTGTCTTCACTGTGTCAATGGAGACATTTTGATAGATCTATGAATGTTATGAAGAGTGTCTTTTCCATGTCAATGCAGACATGTTAATTGATCTATGATTGTTATGAAGAGTGTCTTTACAGTGTCAATGCAGACATTTTGATTGATCTATGAATGTTATGAAGAGTGTCTTTACTGTGTCAATGCAGACATTTCAATTGATCTATGAATGTTATGAACAGTGTCTTTACTGTATCAATGCAGAAATTTCAGTTGTTCTTTGACTGGTATGAACAGTGTCTTTCCTGTGTCAATGCACACATTTTGATTGATTTATGAATGTTATGAACAGTGTCTTTACAATGTCAGTGCAAACATTTAGATCTGTGAATGTTCCGAACAGTGTCTTAACAGTGTGAGTGCAAACATTTGGATAGATCTATGAATGTTATGAACAGTGTCTTTACTGTGTCAATGCACACATTTGTATTGATCTTTGAATGTTATGGACCGTGTCTTTACTGTGTCAGTGCACACATTTGGATTGATCTATGAATGTTATGAACAGTATCTTTACAGTGGGAGTGCAAATATTTTGATTGATCTATGGATGTTATGAACAGTGTCTTCAAAATGTCAATTCACACATTTTGATTGATTTATGAATGTTATGAACAGTGACTTTACAAATGTTAGTGCAAACATTTTGGTAGATTTGTGAATGATATGAAGAGTGTCTTTACAGTGTGAATGCAAACATTTGGATAGATCTATGAATGTTATGAACAGTGTCTTTACTGTGTCAATGCACAAATTTGGATTGATTTATGAATGTTATGAACAGTGTCTTTATTGTGTCAATGCACACATTTTGATTGATCAATGAATGTTATGAACAGAGTCTTTACAATGTCAGTGCAAACATTTTAATTGATCTATGAATGTTATGAACGGTGACTTTACAGTGTCAGTGCAAACATTTTGATAGATCTGTAAATGTTATGAAGAGTGCCTTTACTGTGTCAATGCACACATTTCGATTCATCGATGAATGTTATGAACAGTGTCTTTACTGTGTCAATGCAGACATTTCAGTTGATCTTTGAATGTTATAAACAGTGTCTTTAGTGTGTCAATGCACACATTTTGATTGATTTTTGAATGTTATGAAGAGTTTCTTTACATTGTCAGTGGAAACATTAAGATCTGTGAATGTTCTGTACAGTGTCTTAACAGTGTGAGTGCAAACATTTGGATAGATCTATGAATGTTATGAACAGTGTCCTTACTGAGTCAATGCACACATTTGTATTGATCTTTTAATGTTATGAAGAGTGCCTTTACTGTGTCAGTGCACACATTTGGATAGATCTATGAATGTCATGAACAGTATCTTTACAGTGGGAGTGCAAATATTTTGATTGATCTATGAATGTTATGAACAGTGTCTTTAAAATGTCAATTCACACATTTTGATTGATTTATTGATGTTATGAGCAGTGACTTTACAATGTCAGTGCAAACATTTTGGTAGATCTGCGAATGTTATGAAGAGTGTCTTTACGGTGTGAGTGCAAACATTTGGATAGATCTATGAATGTTATGAACAGTGTCTTTATTGTGTCAATGGACACATTTTGATTGATCAATGAATGTTATGAACAGTGTCTTTACAGTGTCAGTGCAAACATTTTAATTGATCTATGAATGTTATGGACAGTGTCTTTGCTGTGTCAATGTAGACATTTCGATTGATCTGTGAATGTTATGAAGAGTGTCTTTACAGTGTCAATGCAGACATTTCGATTGATCTATGAATGTTATGAACAGTGTCTTTACTGTCTCAATGTAGACATTTCGATTGATCTGTGAATTTTATGAAGAGTGTCTTTACTGTGTCAATGCGGACATTTCGATTGATCTATGAATGTTATGAACAGTGTCTTTACTATGTCAATGCAAACCTTTTGGCAGATCTGTGAATGTTATGAAGAGTGTCTTTACAGTGTGAGTGCAAACATTTGGATAGATCTATGAATTTTATGAACAATATCTTTTCTGTGTCAATGCACACATTTGGATTGATCTATGAATGTTATGAGGTGTCTGTTGTGTAAATGCACAGATTTTGATTGAGCTCTGAATGTTTTGAACAGTGTCTTTACAGTGTCAGTGCAAACATTTTAATTGATCTATGAATGTTATGAACAGTGTCTTTACAGTATGGGTGCAAACATTGTGATAGATCTGTGAATGTTATGAACAGTGTCTTTACTGTGTCAATGCACACATTTTGATTGATTTATGAATGTTTTGACCATCGTCTTTACTGTGTCAATGCAGATATTTCGATTGATATATGAATGTTATGAAGAGTGTCTTTACTGTGTCAATACACACATTTCAATTGATCTTTGAATGTTATGAACAGTGTCTTTACTGTGTCAATGGGCACATTTTGATTGATCTATGAATGTTATTGACAGTGTCTTTACTGTGTCCATGCAATCATTTTGATTGATCTATGAATGATATGAACTGTGTCTTTACTGTGTGAATGCACACATTTCGATTGATCTATGAATGTTATGGACAGTGTCTTTACTATGTCAATGTACACATTTTAATATATCTATGAATGTTACAGACAGTGTCTTTGCTGTGTCAATGCACACATTTGGATAGATCTATGAAAGTTATGGACAGTGTCTTTACTGTGTCAATGCACAGATTTGGATAGATCTATGAATGTTATGAAGAGTGTCTTTACTGTGTCAATGCAGACATTTGGATAGATCTATGAATGTTATGAACAGTGTCTTTACTGTGTCAATGCAGACTTTTCTTTTATTCTGTGAATGTTTTTGACAGTGTCTATACTGTGTCAATGCACACATTTTGATTGATTTATGAATGTTATGAACAGTGTCTTTACTGTGCCAATGCACACATTTGGATAGATTTATGAATGTTATGAACAGTGTCTTTGCTGTGTCAATGCACACATTTGGATTGATTTATGAATATTATGGAGAGTGTCTTTACTGTGTCAATGCACACATTTGGATTGATTTATGAATGTTATGAACAGTGTCTTTACTGTGTCAATGCAAACATTTGGATTGATTTAAGAATTTTATGGACAGTTTCTTTACTTTGTCAATGAATACATTTGGATTGATTTATGAATGTTATGGACAGTGTCTTTACTGTGTGAATGCATACATTTGGATAGAGCTATGAATGTTATGGACAGTGTCTTTACTGTGTCAATGCACACATTTGGATACATCTATGAATGTTATGAAGAGTGTCTTTACTGTGTCAAT